>CATIWF010004554.1:0-41256 GCA_949630135.1 Balakata baccata | reverse complement strand
TACAAAAGATTTATTAAAAATTTATTTAAAATTTACTCAAGTTATACCGAATGTTTACAATATAATTAATAAAAATTGAAGTTACATAATATTTACTCAATATTTACCAAGATTTGTTCAAGAATTATCCAAAATTTACTTAAAATTTACCATAAAATTAATGAAAATTGAAATTAAAAAATATTTATAAAAAATTTACTTATAAGGTTTACTCAAATTATAAAATATGGTTTACAACAAAATTAATAAAAGTTAAAGTTACACAATATTTACTCAATATTTACCCAAAATTTACCAAATATTTATCCAAAATTTACTACAGAATTAATGAAAATTGAAGTTACAAAAAATTTATCAAAGATTTACTTATGATTTACTCAAATAATACTCAATCTTTATAAGAAAATTAATAAAAGTTGAAGTTATACAAAATTTACTTAAGATTTATCCAAGAATTACCCAAAGTTTAACCAAGGTTTACTAAATATTTACTAAAAAGTTTACTAAAAGTTTATCAAAAGAATATCCAATGTTTACCAAATGTTTACCTAAAGTTTACTAAAAATGTAACCAAAAGTTTATCAAAGTAAATAATTTTAATTAAGTTAATTAAATACAAATTTATATATATTTTTTGGTAATTAAATTAATTAAATATAAATTTATATATTTCTTTTGCTAATTAAGTTAATTAAATAATAATTTAAAAATAAATAAATGTATGCACAAGAACAATTAGTGGCCAAAGGTTTATTTGAGGTTTACCTAAAATTTGCCCACGTTTACCCAAAATTTACTACAAATTAATGAAAATTAAAATTATAAAATATTTATAAAAAATTTACTTAAAATTTACTCAAATTATACCAAAGATTTACCTAATATTTACCAAAAAATTAATGAAAATTAAAGTTATACAAGATCTATTTAAGATTTATCCAAGAATTATTCAAAATTTACCCAAAGTTCACCCGAAATTTTTCCAAACTTTACTAAGATTTACCCAGAATTTACCACAAAGTTAATAAAAATTGAAGTTATAAAAGGTTTATCAAATATTTATTTAAAGTTTACTCAAGTTATACTCAAATATTATCTAATGTTTACAACAAAATTAATTAAAATTGAAGTTATATAAAATTTGTCAAAAATTTATTTAAGATTTATCTAAAATTTATTCAAAGTTTACCATACATTAAGACAATATCTCAACTAAAATTTATCAAAAATCTACCCAAAATTTACCAAAGTAAATAACCTTAGTTAAGTTAATTAAATATAAGTTTACATTTTTTTTGCAATTAAAGTTTGTTCAAAGTTTACTTTGGTAATTAAGTTAATTAAATTCAATTTTACATATTTTTTTGCTAATTAAGTTAATTAAGCAATTATTAAAAATAAATAAATGCATGCATAAATATTAATAGTAGTTATGCAAGTTAATAAATTATTAATCTATATTTAAAATGTGAAAATGATCATTTTGTATCTTAATTAAATAAAAAATATGTTAAATACGCGTAAAATCTAATATTTTTTTAAAAAAAAACCTGGTAAAAAAAATGCAAAAATTGGAATTGAAAACAAATAATTTTTGTTAGTATAATTGAAAAAAACTTTCCACTTTCAGTGGAACGTGTAAATTTCCCAACAAAATAGGAATTTTTACAGAAAGATATACGAAATAATTACAATAGTATCTAAATTTAAAAGTCATATCAAATAATGAGCATATGGTACATTTCTTAACTACTTTTAGTATACTTTAAACATATCTTGATTCAATTTTTACCAAAAAAAAATAAAAGAAGAAGAAGAATTGAATCATTAAAGAAAAAAAAGAAAAAAGAATTGAATTGAATCCAAATTCAAAGCATCAAACGCATATTCTCAAACTAATAACATTCAATTCATTATTAAACATTGATGGATTGTCCATACGGTATATTTATAGAATATTTTTAGTATATTTTCAATATATATTGGTTCAATTATTAAAAAAAAAGGGAATAAGAAGAAGAAAAATCGAATAATTAAAGAAGAAGAAGAATTGAATTGAATCCAAATTCAAAAGTATCATAAATTCTCAAACTAGCAACATTCAATTCATTGTTGAGTATTCATTATATATATAATGAGTGTTACGTCGGCTAATTTGGATATTGACTGGTGCATATATTGCGATCGGAAATACTGAACAAGTAGAAGAAACTGTAAAATAAGATATGAACTCAATTAGGAATTGTATTGAAGAGAACAAGAGGTTTACGATTGAATAGGAAGATAAGCGAAATTAAAAAAAAAGAAAAAGAATGGAAGTATATTAAGAATTTAGAAAAAGCATTAAGAGAGAAAAACTTTATTGAGAAAATAATGGAGTAAAATCATATAATTTGGTGTTTAAATAAGAATTAAAAAAAATCTATATTCTTAATAATAATAATAATAATAATAATAATAATAATAATTCAATTAAGCAAGCTTAAGGGAAGAGTCGGCCAATGCATATTAGGCCATGCCGCCACCAATTTTGATCATTTAATTAATAATTATATTATACATGTAAAGGACAGGGCCCATTCTTCTCCACACCATTCTAGTATGTTCCGCACATTTCCTCTTCATTCCATTTCTTCATCGCCACCATTATAAGGGATATAAATAAAAGTTTTCAGACAGATTCGGCTAGGAGCGGAGCGAAGGGGCTCTCAAAGACCTACCTTAATTCAAGCTAAAAGAAGAAAAAAAGGAGGACGAAAACTTAAGGAGTGGGGTTGTATGTCTCGGCTAGTTTTTGCAAATTCAAAAGGAGAAAGGAAGTTTGATGTTCGGCCGAGTTCAAGTCAAATAATTTTGGGTATGCTAAGAATAGAATTATGAAGAATTAGTCTAATTCTCACAACAAGAAGAGAAAATGAAGAAAAAAAAAAGGAAAACAGAGAGAGGGAGGAATAAAGACGAGTGAAATGGCTAAGGTGAGTTTCTTTCATTTCCATTCAATCCGCTTAACACTAAAATTACTAAATTTTATAAATTGTTACAAAAAAAAAATTATTGTGAATCGATTTTGATGTTTATTGAGTTATAATAATATCGTAAATTTACTATTAGTTACTTTTAGTCATATTTTTAACGAATTATAGAAAAATTATTCTAGATAATGGCATTACAGTACCATCATTAATTATCTCAAGACACTTTTTTTTTCGAATCGTCAAAAAATATGTCCAGAGATAATTAGTGGTAGAATTGTGATATCCAACAAATTCACAAGAAATGAAATTTTCAACTAATAATTAGTTAAAATTAGTCAGTAATGATTTTTTTTTTAATAATTTATAAAATTTAGTGATTTTAATGTTATAAAAAAATTATGATTTTAGTCCAAAAAATACAAAATTGGGTGATTACGGGTTATATATGTCAGTTATGAGTTTTTTTTTTTTTAATTTTATTTCTCTCTTATCGATTCTTCTCCTTAATTTCCTTTAAGTATGGTTAATTGAGCAAAGTTAAACTTAGGGTGGTTTGAGAAACATGGAAAACGAAATATGGGAATTGAGTTGAGTATTGAATATAAGGGAAGAAATACGAGGAAATTGAAAAATTAAACAGGACCATAGCTATGTATAAATATTTTACTAAATTAAAAGTCAAGAGTGGTAATTAATTGTAGCTGAAAAACGTTGAAAATAAAAGGGTTTGAAAACTAAAAAAAACAAAAGAAAAGAAGAAGAAGAAGAGAGAGGGGACTTGATGAGGGGTGTGAGTTGGACAATCCATAAATTCGAGTATTAACACCAAATTTTGTGTTAGAAGCTGGAAATTTAATTTTAATATAATAGCAAATAGCTTACAAATAATAAGGGAATTAAAAGGAGGACAAGAAGGTTTTACAATGAACGAATGAGGTTTAATAATAATAATAATAATAATAATAATATTATTATTATTATTATTATTATTATTATTATTTCAAGCAGCCCTAAATTCTTAGAAACCATAGTATATGAGGAAATTTTATCCAAGTTAAATGAGGATCAATAAGAGCATAAATTAAAAAAAATATTAGTAAGGGTTTAAATTAGTTGAATTAAGTTCATTGGCGACTAATTATAAATGAATGTGTGCTAATTATGAGGGAAACAAACAATAATAGCAAGTATAATAGGTGAAATTGTTATTACAATTGAATTGTGAGGAGTTATTAATCAAAAAGGAAAAAAATAAAAAAAAATAGAATAAGTAAAAGTTAAAAAATGAAAGGGCATAACCCAGTATAAAGAAAAAAATAAAATTAAATGGACCGTGTCATGTATTAGAGGATTGGGGGATTATAATAAAATAGAGAATTTAAGTAGACTTGATTAAGATAGATTAATAGTGAAATTAAGGTCAAATAGTTAGTAGGAAAAGAATTTAGTCAAGAAATTGATAATTGAATAGTTGTTAGACTCTAATTTATTTGCTGTAAGCATACTTCCGGCTAAGGAAGCAACCTTTGTAACAAAAGAAACATAGAAGAAATCTTATTAGAGGACATGGATCGAAAAGCAGTAGGAGGAGTTGGTTACTATAAACAGGTATGTGCATGCTTTTTAGCAACTGTTTTTATTTTGTATTTTATTTTTTAATTATTTTTACCATGAATGATTATTTGACTATTATTTATAAGATTTAAGACTTTTTATTAATTAAAATACTGTGAATAATTATATTTTTTTAGAAGGCTTAGCTCGATCTGTAACCGGTGGTTTGAAATATTTTTAATTGTGCAAGAAATTGTTCCCACTACAAAAATAATTAGCAGTGAAATGAAATGATAAATATAATAAATGAATAAAAAAAATTAAGCCCGTATCATACATGTTCTAGAACTATGAGTTAAATAGATTGACATGTCAATTAGGTTGTGATACCTATATTTTATAGGTACACGCATAGCGTTGATATATTATCGTTATGTAGATGCCGAATTCTTCACTCTTAGGTTGTATTAGCGGTCGATGTTGCGATAGTAATCAAATCTCTTATATCTTCCTAGTTATGGTTTAAGGTATTACGAATGAAATATTAAATTGAAATCAATATGAGCTAATTTATGAGTAATTATCTTTTTATATAAATGATAATGGCAATTGTTAACAAATTGTATATTGAATCTTTTGTTTGTTTATAACTTTTCATATGCTTATTTTATTAATAATGTATTATGTGTTAAATTTATTTTACGTATTTTATTATTTTAAATTATATTGTTAGAAAGCATGCACTATGTTTAGTATGCGAATTTTGTTTTATTTAACACTATAAGTAAGTTTTGGAAGTTTGTAGATAAAGTCTCTTAAGATGTGTTTTGGGGTCCCGCAGCAGAGGAACAACAGAAGATTGGACATTTTATTTGAGTTGGTTTTGTTTCATCTCCCTTCTTTACAATTGACATTTTGTTAAGTGTGCTGATATGTCTAGCTTTGTAAATATTAAGAAAGTTAAAGGTTATAATTATTTACACGTTTGGTTTGTAAAATTTAGGTATAAGTTTAATGTTTATATCAGTTTAATTTAAACTTTTGTCATTGTAAGCGTGAGCTTTAAAAAAATATAGCAAATATTTCTTTTCATGTAAGTTTTAATAATCTTTGATAATCGATTTGGCTAATACAAGTCACATGTGACTTAAAATGGTAGTAAGAATTTATAAGAATTGAGATTTGATTGAGATTTAATTGTTGAAAGTATTTTATATCCGCAGGTGTTATGAAAAGTTCATGAAATAATAGACAACAACATCCTGAATTTTCAATAAAATTGATAGTTATGGTTTAATAAATGAAACTCATAAAATTTAGTTAAATAGTAAAATAATTATATATTAATTATATAATTATGGCTTAAATATTGATTTAGTTATGGAAAATTAGAGTATGACACGCAGTATTATTTGACTCTGCCGTTTTACAGTAGGGTGAACTGGTGTTACAACGAGAATACTTTGGGAATTACTTGGATATATCTCTAAAATACATTAATTTATTTTTAATCAAACACATAACAAAGAGAATAGAAAGAAAAAATGAATAATTAATAAATAATTTTAAGGTATTTGTTTGTCTTGTATTATTCCTTGTGAACCATTAAACAAAATTAGTATAGTTTATTGTATAGAGGGATTCTGCAGTACACCGGGCGTAAATTACACTTGGTGTTTTAGGACCATTAGATCATCAACTTTTAATCTCAACCATTCATTATTAACGGATGAGATTAAAAGTTTATAATCTAACGGTTTTAAGCCACCCGGTGTAAATTACACCGGGTGCACCTTAGAAATTGCTTTAGGACCATTAGATTATCAACTTTTAATCTCAACCATTCATTATCAACGGATGAGATTAAAAGTTTATAATCCAACGGTTTTAAAGCATTCGGTGTAAATTACACCGGGTGCACCTTAGAAATTCTCTATTGTATAACCTTAGAGTATACCTTGAGAACATTTTAAATATTTCTTGAGAATATTTATTAAAATTATTTATTAATTATTCCTTGATATACCTCCGAAATGCATTAACTTATTTTTAGCCAAATACATAACAAAGAGTATAAGAAAAAAAAATGAATAATTAATAGATAATTTTAAGGTGTTTGTTTGTCTTGTATTATTTCTTGTGAACCATTAAACAAACTTAGTATAATTTATTGTATAACCTTGGGGTATACCTTGAGAATATTTTAAATATTTCTTATGAATATTTTTGGTTTTTCTTGGAAATACCTTAAGTATACTTTAGAAATTTTTTGATAATTATCTATGATAAATTCTTTGAGAATATTTTAGGGATATATTAGGTATAATTTTGGGAATTCCATGAAAATATCTCAAGAATTCTCAAATATGCATTGTAAATACCTTAGAATATAATTCAATACATAATTAAAAACCGTCACAAAATTTTCAAACTATCAGAGTCAATCAGATTCATATTGAGCATTAGATTCAATTCAACAAAAAAATTAGAATTACAATAACATTATTGTAAATTTATTATATATAATATATTCTTCAATCTAACTACTACAAATACTGATATCATTGACATTGAATATCGTTCCGGCTGATGAACAATGTTGTCATTGCCGTTGCATTTGTATTAACTTCTTCCACATCAACACACCCTATGAACATCGTTGCCGTCACGATATCTTAGATAAGATAAGAGAGAGAAGGAAACAAAGAGCAAACCAAATATTGAAAAAAAAAAGTGGGGAAAAAAATTGATTTTAAGAAAAAAGTGAAAAGAAAAATGATTTGGATAAAAATAAAAAGGAAAAAAAATATCGGTAATTTTGAAAAAAAAAAAGGTTAAAAATATGTAACCGGTGAAAATTCCTCAATTAAATATGATCCCCATTTTAAATAGAGAAATTTTCACCGATTGACATCTTTTATCTTACAATTACCGACTATTTTTTATTTTCAATTTTAGCGAAATTAATTTATTTTGTATTTTTTTTTATCAATTTTCTCAAAGAATCATCTCCTGCTTATTCACTCTCTCCATCTCCTCTTCTACAATCTTCAACGAAAACAGATCAGGAGATATTGACAGTGGATTTCCAAAGTAACATATGCCTTCTTGTAATCCGGTTTGGCGATCAAAAATCTATTGTTCAACAAATTATTCTTCTTCTCACATCTGCCTTCTAAAAAATCTACTATCTTCATCTTTATATGAGAAATTTGAAATCTCACATCAAAGATGTTGAAATTTAAACTGTACATGGCGTTCAGTGATTGGTTCAGTTTATCGATATTGTCACCAATTTTATTAAGGCAATCTCGAATGACTTCATCTTATGTGTTGCTCAATCATTGTTGCTCTGTTAGAATAGCGAGTGTAGCAGATGTGTTGGCTGCAACTTGAATTTATATGTTTAATGTGGTAGTACAAAGGGTTAGGTCATTGGTTTTTATTATGGGGAGTCAGAGTAAAGAGATTTGTATCAGACTTTTAGGTATCTGGTGGAATTGCATGCTATTTTTAGGTAGTTTTTGTAGTAACTACTAGAGGCTTTGTTGGTGGGAGTGCCCGTGGCCGAGGTGAGGGCTGCTAAGGAGAATAGAAAAAAGGGAAGAGCATATGTAAGAAGATGAGTACTAGTAGCATTACAAGAATGCATATGTTATTTGTTAAGGTCTCAAATAAAGTGATGGATTGCTATTATTTAATCTCTTCTTCTTCTAAATCACTACGTATTTCCAAATGTAAACTCAAATATTTATTCTCAAAGTATACTTATTTTAAAAAAATTTTAAGGAATTTCTAAGATATTTTTAAAGTATACATGAGTATTACGAAAGAATGTCCAAAATAGATTTAAGTAATTCCCAATGTATAATCAAAATATTCTTAAGGTATACCGAACTAACATATACTCAAAGTATTCTTAACGATACCAAATCAAGGTATATACAAAATAAATCAGAGATTTACCGAATGTCTATTTTTTTGGTATATTTTGAGGTGACTTTTTGAATTTTGATATTTTTGTAATGTTTTTTTATATCTTTTGGTAGATTTGAAAAAAACATTAAGTGAAAATAATGTTGTAATATTTTGAGAGTTTTTTGAGAATTTTTGGGAATTTTTGAAATATTCCCTTTTAAATATGGTATCTAATTTTGATTAATACACAACTTTCAGTTTGTGAGCATTTACCTAGTTCATCGTTCCCTACTATCAATTGGTTGCAAATTGAATTTTGCATAGAAAAAGTTAAATTTTGCAGCGAAATAATCATAGCATAAAAAAGGAAAAAAACCATAAAACTTGTGGTTTTTTTGTTATAGGTTGGGCTAGTTTTGGGCTTGAAGTTGTGACCCATTTACAATTTCTTTCCAATCTTCCCAAGCATGTATATAAACGTTTGACCCAATGGAGAGAAAAGCGAAAATGCAAGCATTTATAAAGAATTGCAAATATATATATGATTCAATTTTTAAAAGTGTGTAGAGGTTGATGTGATTTAAAAGGACATCATACGTATGTGCCGTAAAATTGGAAAAATGAGATGAAACTAATACTTAGTTATTTTAGTTTCAATCTTAAACTGCCAAGCTAATTAAAAGTGGAAGCTCCGTTGCCATATATTGTCGACACGACAGCAACTTTTAGTTTTTGTAACCGAGTGAAGTGTCTGCAATCTACAAAAAAAAAAAAAAAAAAAAGTAGCGTCAGCAACAGAGAAAAATCTTAGAAACGCATATAGTCGCCAGCGATAATATATACATCCGAAATAAGACAAAACATATAACAAATGTCTCTCTAGCGCTCAAGTATTCGTCATTCGTCCATTGTTATTGGCGACAAAATTGGTCAGTTGCAGTATATATAATTGAAATTCCCATTTGCCCTGAATAATTGAAATATGTATGATTGCTTTATAAAAAAAAGAGAGTAGCAGCCCAGGACCTTTGTCCCAACGGCACAACCCTCAGTCTCAGGTTCGAGACGGGTAAAGACAAAAAAAAATAAAGATTAATCTGACCAAGGGTAAGACCATCCTCCCTACAAAATAAAAATACAAAATTTTATTTTTTAATAAATTTAATTTTGGTAATTAGTATTTTCCCCAGAAAGAAGTTAGTGCATTGAATTAGAAATAAAAGGAATATATATATATATATGGAGAATTAATTAATTAATTAATTAAGTTGGTGAAGTCTCACCCCACATATATATACAGACACAATTAATATTAATATGCCTTGAAAGGAATTGAAGTATAGCAATATTCAAAGTATGTATGTATATGAAACTGAAAATTGAAAAATTAATTAAGGAGACACAGTGGGATCCACCAAATTATCTGATGCCTCACTCTATCATGATGAAATTTGGAAGAAATTAGAAATTGATAGAGAGGTCATGATTATTACATGGAATTCAGCACATACTGCCTCTCTTATTGCCTCAATTTTATTATCTCTTTTTGTGTAGATTTATTCATTACACTTTTGAACTTTGAATTTAGAAATGATGAATGTGTCGGATGATCCGTAAGTATTCTTTGCTTTTTTCACTATATTACTCTCTCTCTCTCTCTCTATTGCTTCAATGAGTAATTTTACAGATAAAATTAAGGGTAAGTATATATGTTGCTGATTTAGGATTTAATGAAGGAAAAAGAAGAATTAATTAATGCATATGACACAACTTTTTTCTAAATTTAACTGCATTAATTCATGTGCTAAATCAAACTAACGATACATGGACACGTTTATACTATATAGATAGGCCATTAGCCTGTTACAAAACGCGCATTCAGCCCTTCCATCGTATTTATCTAACAAGATGCTGTAAGTCATATATGTCTAAATGTTTTTGCAATTATTATTAGGAGCAGAAGCAGTCACTTGAATTTGTCACCCATTTTCCTTTTCCTTTTTGTTTCTAGCTATCGGGCTTTTGTTACATACATAATGGGGGAGCTAGAAGGTAAATAGTTAGAAATTTAAGTAAGAGGAGATAAAAACCGATAACCCTAAATCTCTTTACCAAACTGTGCTTTCACTATTGCTTTTGTATCCACTGCATGCATGCAGTGTACATAGGTTAATATTTTATTAGATGTGAATCCAATCATTCTTATGATATTCACACCTCAATCGTTATTTTTGTGTTAAAAATACAAAATTTTTTCTAGAAATTATTTTTTTTTTCAAATGCAATATTAAACAGAATCTAAATTAAAAAAGTTTAAAATACCCAACAATAAATATTCCAAACACTCCTAATAAAAAGATGAACGTGGTTTTGGCAAATAATACGCAAGAGAGAAATCTGTGAAAATCTCTAGGGGGGGTAAGGGGTGGTGGATTGATTAATTAATGCTCTTGCTACACGCTGCCTATTTGCATAAATGTAATGCAGCAGAGCTAGACATTTGACAAGCCATATTCCTTCTCAAAGATTGACCCATCTTATAACTTAGCACAAGGAATTTGGCACTCATATATGCCACTTGGTTAACCCCATCCCATAATACTGTGGTGAGAGCATTTGATGATTATATAGTGGAGAAATTCTTATGAAGATTAAGTCTACTATGTTACTTATATATTAATCCAATTATACATTGATATATATTTAATTGATTTAATATTTTTATTAGTTGAAATAAATATAACATTCATACATATTATTCAATAATTGAATTAGTTTATAAATGACATATTTATTATATATTATGCTCTAATTTAATTAATCTTAGTTTTATAATTAATTAAACTCAAGAAAAAAATTTAATGGAATAAATTTTTATGAAGAAAAATATAAGTCTCTAACTGAGGAGACGAGAGTATGTTGAATACTTGTAAGGCAATAGAGTCCAATTAAGATATTGATCGGTGGACGTTCTCCATGAGAAACTTTAATTTGTTTACTTTGATCCCCCGTAAGTTTGTCCGTTAGCAAAAACATTAATTTTTCCACTTCAGCATTGAAGCGAAGCTTAAAATCCATCCATCAATGATTTTGACCGGGTTGAAATTTGTGTACCCACAAGCCTTTTTTCAATATATATATATGTATATATATATATATATATATATATTCCCTTTTTGTCGGCTTTCTAGGTTCACAACTATCATATATAACTCAAAATTTTCGCCATATCCTACTCTATATATAGCTATTTCTGTTGACCTGTTTCAGAGAAATCCTTTTCAAGGTAAAATTCCATGTCAGGTTTTCATATTCCAGTTTAGCTGCCCGCCGGCAGGGCAGGCTATATAAGGGATGAAAAGAAAGGATAAGATTTCTTCGACCGACCAAAAAGAAATAATAAACTAAAGAAATCGTATCATACAATTTGAAGAAAGAAACGGAAAAGCTTTTGGCGTGCAAGGGGAAATTTATTCTCGGAATATATGCTAAAAAAGAATTAATTTGGCTAGATTCGATTGATGAAAGCTGAGGTTGATTGACATTTCCCTTAGCTCTACAGCCTGCACTGTATATCTATTCATCAATGAAAAGAAGACGAAAATGGCTACCTAAGCCGACCTGAAACATGCATATGGCATTTATTTTTTTCTTTTCATAATACATATGTAATATTTTACGGGTAGGGAGAGTTGAGGGTTTTGAAGTGATAAAAGTAATTATTAATGGTGCTGGTGCAGAATCTAATTTCTGATACAAATTATGATCATGGATTATTTAGTTAGACCCTAAACCAATCTAGTTGTACTTTGACAGTAATAGAGTACAATTAAATTGGTCCATGAAAATCTGATTTATGCAAGAAAAATAATGATTACAGCCATACTTTTTGGCATGCACTTAATCTGAATGTTATTTGGTTGTGTAAAAGTTGATTGTTTGAACCCTGAGCATTCATCGAATTGTATTAACCGATTTATATCTCTTAAAATTTTAAAAACTTGAAGTGGGTTTTCTTATAAATTATCTTTCAACCCAGTATGCATAAAAGGTCAAATTAAGCAGGCCAGTCTAAGAGCTTAATTACTTTGTTTGATGAAGTTCAGAGATTCAGGCTAAGGATTCCTTTTGGAGTAGACAAATTCATTGATATTGGAAAGAAAGAAAAGGTATAAAGAAATTGAAGTGAAATGTTGTCAAGGTACTGATGCGTTTGAAAGAGAGAGTTTTGTGGTAGTTGGTATATATATTAATTGTTGGTATCGTGGGGGAAGTTGAGGGGGTGTTTTCAGTTTTCGCTGGTGAAAGTGAGTGGAAGAGGAATATAGTTTCCAGCTACTGAGCTGCATATATTTGCTTTAGTTTTGCAATGTAAAATGCATTTACAGATAGATAGATAGATTACATGTCGATATTGGAAATCGATTTGGCAGGATTTGAAAGGCTATTATCATTTTGTTTTTCTTTCTTTCAACTGTTTATCGACATTTTGACATACATGGAAGCTTTCATGTGCCCCACCACTCATTGCTCTCCTAGACTTCTTCTACTTTCTCATTCCTTTTCTTTCATCTTTCTTTTTTTTTTACCAACATATCCTTTAAATCAAGCAAATTTATTTTCAAGATATTAGATATTTTCAAAATATAGGTTCTATGTCACGGCCAAGTGATAGTTGTCACGAACTCGTGACAAGTTCCAAAAGGTCAGGTCTTTGTCGCGTTTGTGACTAGCGTTATGAGATCGTGACGCATATAGGTGGCTTTACTTCTATCGCGTTCGTGACAGGCATTGCGAGATTGTGACGCATATGATTGGCTTAGATTCTGTCACGGCTAGAGATGACAATGGGTAGAGTACTCATAAAAATTATACTATCCGAATCCGATTATATATATCACTATCCAAACCTGTCACAAACCCATTTAAAAATTTAATGTTAGTACCCGTACTCATCCGAAACCCAATTAACAATACCTATTTAATATCTGAACCCGTTTATTATTCAAAATTTTAATCTAAACCAAATTCAAACTAATTGAATAATTAAAATTTTTAAAAATATAAAAACAATCTATTATGAATTATTACAAAATCAAATAAAATAGATAAAAGAAAATATAAAATTTAATTCAACACATTTAAATTAAAATAATTCATCAAATTGTTCAAAGATAATATTAAAGCAATAAAATTATTTATTATCCATTATGATAAAAAACAAATTATATTTCAATTTCAAAGTCTCATTACATTTGTAATTCATCAATTTTTAGAAATATATAAAAATAATTAATTATATCATTACACTTATTAAATTTCAATAGAATAAATTATATTTATATATATATATAATCAGGTAGGGGGTACCCAAGGGCCTCTACCTGTACCCTACCCAAACTTGTCCTAAAATCCTAATGGAATTACCCAATATAATTTAAATGAGTACAGATAGGTGCCAGTATCCGCGAAACCCGTACTAATTACCATCCCTAGTCGCAGCTGTGACAGGCATCACGACCTCGTGATGCATATGGTTAGCCTAGGTTCTCTCGCCATTGTGACGAGCATCATGAAGTCGTTAAAAGGTTAGATATTTTCAAAATATAGGTTTTGTGTCACGGGT
Source organism: Balakata baccata (assembly GCA_949630135.1). Lineage (NCBI taxonomy): Eukaryota > Viridiplantae > Streptophyta > Magnoliopsida > Malpighiales > Euphorbiaceae > Balakata > Balakata baccata. The sequence goes on along the minus strand of CATIWF010004554.1, from coordinate 27,183 downwards.
AAGTGATGATTGTCACAAGCTCGTGATAAGTCTTAAAAGGTTAGGTCTTTGTTGCATTCATGATGAGCGTCACAACGTTATGACGCATATGGGTGGCTTTGCTTCTGTCGCATTCGTGACATGTATCGCGAGGTCATGATGCATATGGTTGGTTTAGGTTCTGTTGTGGTCGTAACGGGCGTCGTGAGGTCGTGACACATATGGTTGGCTTAGGTTATATCGCGGTCGTGACGTGCATCGCAAGCTCGTGACACATATGGTTGGCTTAGGTTTTGTGGCGGTCTTGATGAGCGTCACAACTTTGATTTTAGCTTGCACTGGCTGGCTTTTGTCACGAGGTCGTGACAGACATCGTAAACTCGTGATGACTACGATTCCAGCTTACGATTAAATTCTTTTTTCAACTAAAACTCTATCAAATAAGATCCAATTTTGATTGATACGATATAATCAACTATTTTAAATCTATTAGAAGTCTTTTTAACGTGTTTTTTTTATAAAATATCATATCAAAGACTTAGATTACTGCAGAATAAAAATATATTATGTACTTTTCTCATATACTTGATTGTTTAGTTTAGAGATCATTATTAACAATGTGTTTTTTGTTGCGTCATTTTATCTTAAAAGGATAACAAATTCACCTTTAAAAAAGTGACATTTTGAAACACGCTTTGTTCATTGTATTCTAAAGGAAGAACAAATTAACCTTTAGAAAAATGACATTTTATTACACGCCTTGAAATCATTGTTACACAATCTCTAAATTCTCCCAAACACAAGGCTAGATGACGATGGATTAAATGTTAGATAGTGTGAACTGTTGAAAATAGAAAGAGAAGTGAGCACATAACCCACATCGGCGAAATTAGAAAAAAAAAAAAAATGAAGAAGAAGGGTTTCTCATCTTTAAATATGAGAAAAAGGACGATTTCATCGCGTAACTCAATTCATTGAGAGAATAATTATTCGTTGAATTCAATTTGGCATGTTATTTTTAAAAGCAAGAAACAAAACCGATTCGGTTTAATTTTTAATTAGGTAAAGTGCAAGATGTTATTATTCTTGTGTCGTAGCAAGAGCAGTTTATTTTAATGATGCTTACTTGATTAAATGAACAAATCATATTTTGGATGATAAAAACAGCCAAAGCCACTTAATTCTTTGATGCTTTTCTGTGCGATCTTCTATATTAACATAATTAATTAAGGAGCCAATGACTTTAAGCGTTTGTTAATTTTTGGAGTCCTTGCTACGCAAAGAACTATATATATATATAGGCTATCTATAATTTATGTTATATACATAAAGAAATTTTTAAGCAGACTCTATAGTCAAGAATAGTAAAGGAGACCTTAGAACCCTAAGATAAAGTCATAAAGTCAATTGCCACAAAGTTATATCTTATGGGTTCATAAGATTAATTATCATTTATATATTTATTGATATAATTAAAATTATGTGAATCAAACTCAAGATTTATGAGATATGGTTTTTCCAAATAAAAACAAAAAAGATCTGTAATTAAAAGATTAAAAAAAAAAAGAATGCTGTCCACGTATCGTATGGCCCTCCCCTCTCCTCTCGTTTCCTGAATTTTGGCAATATAGTGGAGGGTAAAGACTAGAAAATTCGCCAACTTCAACAAATTACCAATCTAATATCGCATTAAGAATATAATTTTGTGTGTGTTAAGATAATATTAAAATGCCAAATGATGAACTCATTTTCTAAATTATATATGCTTTTCATTTTCCCAATTGACCTTCAAAACACACGTATTAGCACCAAAATAACGTCTGTTTGTTTATCTAATATATAGAATGGTCTTTATGTTTTTTCTCTCTTCGGATTATGTTACAATATATAATTTGTTTAATTTTAGAAATGATTCATGATGAATCAAATTGACAATAAAAATATCAAGTAGAAATTATGAAAATTACTTATTCAAGTAGTATTCTGCCATTAGTTTCATGCATGGATCAGATCTAAATAAGTATTACCTGATTCAATACTATATAATAGTTTTTTTTTTAAGAAAAAAGATACATGTCATTCTATTTGCTGGCTGGCATGGGTGAATTAATTAGAGAAATTACTTTCTAAAAGAATATCTTAATTTAAAAAAAAATTATTTACTTCGAAATATTGAAATGAGATAACATTTGTTCATAAAATAACGCATGATCTTAAAATTTATAACCTTACTCGGTTTAGTTTCGTATAGTTGATTTTCAATATTACATGATAAATCTTTATAATTATATTGTTTCATAATTAATTGGATCCTAATAAATATTTTGGGATTGCCTTAATTAGCGCTTGTCTATGACTATGTGTGGGGGGTGAAGAGAGAGAGAGAACAGCGTAGAGCAGTGAGTGGAAGCAATTCATTGTGTAGACAAATCAATCCAAAGAGGACGAGAAACAGGAAAACTGTCCTCAAAAAATTCCAATCCACGTTTACTTGTTGATCCAACTCCAACCCCAATTCAATTGTTCTCAGCTCACACATGCACCAAATTAGCCCATAATTAATTAAGCAGCAGCTGCCACAGCCAGCTGAAGAAGAAGAAGAAGAAGAAGAAGAAGAAGAAGAAGAAACAGATATAATTAATTAATTGGGGTTCCTGAAAATTAAGAATGGAAGGAGGAGAAAGAGAACTTCCAAACTACGGTCTACAAGTCTCCTTCACCACTCCCCAAACAATCCACGAGATGGGATTTGTGCAATTTGAAGAAAATCAGGCCTTGTGCTTCTTAGCCCCTTCCCAGTCGCATCTCTCTAATTCTTCTCAGCTATCTCAACCTCTAAGTAACACAACCACCAGTATCCACATGGGTTTTACTAGTCATAACGATCAGGTCAATTACATATATTCGATTCTTTCATAAAATCTTGATATATTAAACCAGTTAGTCAGGCTAGTTTAATTAGTACTAACATTCTGTTTATTTTTCTTGGTATTTTGTTCATGGGTACTCATCACTTGTCAATCTTTTTGTATTTTATTCTTCTTGTGGAAAATTTTAGGTAGGAACATTGGATCCGAAGGCCACTAATAATGAACAAGAGAACTGCACTGCTAGTGCTAACGATGGCAGTAACAACAATTCTTGGTATATTATATTATTTTTAATTTTCTTTTTATGGGGGCTTTTTTTTTCTCTTAAAGAAAACATTCACCCACATAACGATATCCAAGAAATCTAAGGGAGATCTACACCCACAGGTGGAAGACATAGAATCTGTGCAGCCACAGTACTGTCCATTATATTGTTGTACAGCTCCAATATCTCCTTTCTATCTTTCTTCTTGTGGTTGTAAGGAAGAAAGTGCTTTGTCTCATTTAAGTCTTTATAGACATTAATTGATATCCAGATCCACCAGTCCATCAACAGATCCATCTTTATCTATGTTTTCTTTTTTTTCCTTTTCCCCTTATATTCTGAGTTAAAAGCCTAAAGATTTGATTTACTTAAAATTTATCCATGGTAGGTGGAGGAGCTCATCATCCTCAGAGAAGAACAAGGTGAAAGTCAGGAGAAAGCTCAGAGAACCCAGATTCTGTTTTCAAACAAGAAGTGAGGTAGATGTGCTTGATGATGGTTACAAGTGGAGAAAATATGGCCAGAAAGTAGTCAAAAATAGTCTTCATCCAAGGTATATATACTCTCACTACATATAATATTACTTGCATGTATATACGACAATGACAATGATTTGAACTAAACCATGCATAATGAATTCAGTTTAAGTAAGTATTTGTCGAAATTATATCCTTATATTGTGGATGTAGCAGCTTACTTACATACATTAGATCTCATACTATGCTCTCTTCATTTAGCTCTAGTGATCTTGATTTTATTTATAAAAAAAAAAAGTTCACATAAAAAAAACGAACTTACATGCAGGCTCACTCTAATAGTTACAATAATTAAGGACATTGATAGTTCATGCAATATCAAATTCTATGACTGTTTTGTTCAAAGTTATCAATATATAAGAATATTGAAGTACATGTTTGTCAGTTCCTTTCAATCATTGAAGGGAAGGAATTGTTTAGCCCCCTTGTAATTTAGGCAGAAGTTTCTCTGGAAAAATTATTCTGTTCTTAGCTAGAAAATTTGAAATCATTTGCTTGACATATAAACATATTGTTACACCATTTTGGAGTGTAAACTATTTCCAATCTGTTTCGTATATAGTTTACATTGTTTTTACAGTAATCGAGGAAATTCACATTTAGGAAATCTTGGTATAACGTATAACATTAGGGTCAATTTAAATTATTTTTCGTGTTTACTTCAAAAGTAATTAATAAAAAGAAAGGTGCTTTCAAATTCCAAAATAATATATAATTGATGATTACTTGGATTTTTCCTGCATATACATGTAGACTGGGTTTCATGGAAATGGTTGAATGTGATTGGTTTAAATTCTAAAGAGCTCGTATACCCGAATTTGAAATTGAAACACTAAACAGTTTGAAGAGTACTTCGTATTATGAATGGCCTACATACAACTCCTAATTAAGTTGAAATTTAGATCTATTTGACATGTTTTTCTTTCTTCTCCACCATACAAATTTAATTGGTAGGTATTTAGGAGTGAACTTCTGCGCCATTTTTTTTTTTTTTTTGGGTGGTATGGAGTTAGGTAAGGCACTTAAGTTCCGTTAAGACTTGAGTTATATAGTGCTGCAGAAGTTAAGTAAAATAGTTATATCAATAATCCACATGGAGAGTTTAAAAGATATGGTGCAACTAATTTTAAATTGATTTAAGTTATTTTGAAGCATATTAGTATTATAAAAATTTGGCAATATGTAAAGATTGTTTCATTAGGTTCGATGTAAAGGAGCATTTAATTTGTATAGAAGATTGTAGAAAGACCACATAAACCCACAAAAAGGAACATACTTACTTTATTTTAGATTAAATCAATGATAAATTACTTTGATTATAAAGGATGAATTTGGTATAAACAAGATATGTTATGTTTATAAATGAAATTGAGTTAGAAGGGGCCGCCAATTAAAGACGCTAATTGCCCTGCAAATTAATTAACGATGCGATATAAATTAGGGTTTCAGCATTGCAGGCAATCAATCAATCGTGTAAAAATAATTATATGCTTAGCCAGGAAACAATTTTATTCTTCTGTTAAAAAAATTTATATATATCAAGCCCTTATTCTCCATTCAATATTAACATTAAAAAGAGCATACAAAAATTAATTAATGAGTAAATGATAATCCTAGGTATTGTATTTAGTATTCTTCTCAATCTATTTAGTCTTTAGCTATTTCCAATATAAATATGCCTAGTAAAGTTTATAGTTGATTTCTCTCAGTGCAAAAAAAATAAAATAAAATAAAATAAATCTATAACCCTACAAGAGGCGCCGTCATTGTCGGCAGTAGAAATATATGCATGTACTACTAAAATGTGAATGGTGCTTTGAATTTTTTTGTTTGGAGGTTAGATGTGCTTTAAAATGTGTGGTTTTGTTATAATATGGTGTAAAATTCAAACAGGCATTTGAATAATTTCATTACTAATAACTGCAGAAGTTACTATCGATGTACTCACAACAATTGCAGAGTGAAGAAGAGAGTTGAAAGATTATCGGAAGATTGCCGGATGGTGATAACAACTTATGAAGGCAGACACAATCACTCTCCATGTGATGACTCCAATTCATCTGAACATGATCAATGTTTTACCTCTTTCTAATTATAAATATTTGAATTATAAACCAGAAAACAATGTTGTACTATTTATTGTATTATCCTAATGTATTTTTCTCACATTTTCTTTAACTGCTGATGTTTACAAATCTTAATTATAACATTTTTCTTGAGCATTTCAAACTACTGCGTACTATCTTTTGGATATATAGCGAGAGGTTCCAACTTTTTTTTTTCAACTTATAAAGCAGTTGTATATCTATGGTTGAGTTCTATATGAGTTTTTGGTTGCCTTTTCTTCAAGACAAAACAAGCTTTCCTCTTCTTTATATCTGCAGCGATTTTCAGGTTAATTTGTCCAAAGGATGAATGATAGCCCAAAGAAAAAGTGGGGAACAATGTATAGTGGTTCTTGGTGAGATTTTTAATCAAATGGCTAGAGATCGAGGCCTAAGAGAATCAGAGGTTTCTGTTATAGGGCTTAGGCGTTCCGAAGAATTCAAAGGCAAAACAGTTTGTTTTTTTTTTTTTAATAACTTTCAGTGATTTGCGTTTTGGATTCTTTTAACACTATTTCAATTTTCAACTCATCCACTTTATATTATGATCTAATCTACTACCTCCTACAGTAAATTTAATTATTTTATTCTAATTGATTTGTTACATTATAAACTAAATTTATCTAATTAAGAATTTTTATTTTTTGTGGAGAAATTTTTAAATAAATTCAGTTTAAAGCTAAATAACCATATACAATATATTATTTATAGACTAAAGCTAAATAACCATATATGCTCCAAGAAACTATTTTATTTTGTTCGAGGTTCTTAATATATCCATTTTCATCAATTAATCTTCTCTCAAGATAATCCATCTAAGTGAATGAATATACACACAATCTAAAGAGCACAGGTTGTGCAAATGCTAAAGCCTTTTGAGATTGAATTTTCGAAAAGTACTTTTTACTAAAAAAATTTGTATTTAATTTTTTTTAGTTTTAAAAACCGTAATCAGTAGAAATAGATAAATAAATATTTTTTCCAAAGGCAGGCTTGGAAAACACAGTTTATAAAAAATTTTAAAAAATTAGTTAATTAACTAAATAAAAATTTAAAACCTGCTTTTAGAACATTTAACACCAATACTAAACACCCCCTAAACAGTAATATAATGCAAAGACACCGTGACACTCAAAACATGCTATATTCGGTAGTAGTACCTTTCAACTATTCAAGTGGATCTGAGTCTTTAGATAATGCTGAAACTATGAAATTGTTATATTATGCACCTGAATATACAGTGTTTGATGCGCCAAAGGCCTATTTGCACGTGTAGAAATTAAAAATTGCTAACTTTTTTTATAGATTCATTATTTAATAACTGTAGATAAATTATTTTAATAATGGTAAATTCATTATTTAATAAGTATATATAAATAGATTATTTTATGAATATAGATTCATTATTTGTTTTCATGAATCAGTTTTATCTTTTTTTTTGTGTCTTTGATTATTTGCCTACTAATTTTAGATTTATTACTTAATATAGTAGATATATTATTTTATAACTGTATATTTATTATTTGTTTCGTGAATTTGTTTTATTTTTTCTTATGTGTTTGATTATTTGTTTACTATATTCAGATTCATTATTTAATAATTGTTGATATATTATTTTATAACTGTAAATTCATTATTTGTTTTTATTTTTTCTTATGTGCTTGATTATTTGTTTACTATGTTTAGATTCATTATTTAATAACTGTTGATACATTATTTTATAATTGTAAATTTATTATTTGTTTTCATGATTTTTTTTTTATTTTTTCATCTATATTTGATTATTTGTTTAACATGTTCAAATTTTTTATTTAATAACTGTAGATACATTATTTTACAATTATAGATACATTATATTATAATTATAAATATATTATTTTATAATTGTATATGTTTTCATAAATTTCTTTCATTTTTTCACCTATGTTTGATTATTACTTAAAATATCACAAATAAAACTCTCACAAATTGCATTTCAAACGAAATATGTGCATCAATTTGCAATCAAACAAGAGAATTACAGAAAAATAAATCGAATAACAAAAATAAAATAAGAAAATCTTGACAAAAAATAGAAAGATATGCTAGTCAAGAGTAATAAATAAAGTAAGTAAAAATAAAATCAATAGAAAAAACTGTTGAAACAATAGTTGTGAAAAACAACTGTTAAATTCAAAAAAAAAAACTATCATTATTAAAATAATATATTCATAGTTATTAAAATATATATAAAAAAAAGTTAGCACATATGAGCTCACTTAAACCACCTAGCATTGTGCACAATATAATTTACCAAAATGAGTTGTTATATTATATACCTGAGTGCACAGTGTTATGTGCTCCAAAGGTCATTCGAGGGTGTGGAAGTTAAAAATTGCTAACTTTTTTATTGAACAAATAATTTAATAACTATAAATACATTATTTTAATGATTATAGATTTATTATTTAATAACTATAGATACATTATTTTATAACTATAGATACATTATTTTATAACTGTAGATTCATTATTTGTTTTCATTAATCAATTTCATCTTTTATTATATATTTGATTATTTATTTACCAAGTTCAAATTCATTATTTAATATTGTAGATATATTATTTTATAATTGTATATTCATTATTTGTTTCGTAAATTTGTTTCATCTTTTCTTATGTGTTTGATTATTTACTTAGTAGGTTCAAATTTATTATTTAATAACTGTTGATACACTATTTTATAACTGTAAATTCATTATGCTTAACATGTTTAAATTCATTATTTAATGATTATAAATATATTATTTTACAATGGTAGATACATTATATTATAATTGTAAATATATTATTTTATAACTGTATATGTTTTCATAAATTCTTTTATTTTTTTATCTATGTTTGATTATTATCTGAATACTCACAAATCAAACTCTTATAAATTACATTCTCAAATAAAATATGTTCATCAATTTGCAATCGAACAAAAGAATTAAAAAAAAACAAATCGAACAACAAAAACAAAATAAATAAGAAAATATTGACAAAAAATGAAAAAATAGGCTGGTCAAGAGTAACGAACAAAATAAGTAAAATAAAACTAATAGAAAAAACTGCTAAAACAAATAGTTGAGAGAAACAGCCGTTAAATTAAAAAAAACTACCGTTATTAAAATAATATATTTACAATTACTAAATAATGTATAAAAAAAATTTAGCATGTATAAGTTCACTTAGAGCACCTAGCATTTGTGCACTCAGGAATATAATATAATTTGCCGAAATGAGTTGTTATGTTATACACTTGAATATCAACTCGGTATACAGCCGATGCATCTGGAACAACTATGGTATATTTGATGTCAATCAACTCTGTATCACCATGCAATTCAGATCCCACTGATTCCATTCCTTCCTTTCATCCTCAATAAAGACAATCTGGCCCAAGCCAGATACTCTGCCGACACTTGAAGATTTCAATTTGTCCCCAAAATATAAAAAGTAGATGCCCACTCTACTTGGTCGGCCATTAGACTAAATAATTCGGCTACTTTAGCTTAACAGTGTGTACTATTATGTATTAGTGCGTGTATGCTTTTTATTTTATTACTGTTTGTAACTATTTAGCACTCCAGGTATACAATCAAATGTTCTACCCATGCCATCCAATGGTCCATGGTTCACCTTTGATGACATTCCTCTACACAAATGGCGTGATAAAATCCAAAAGTTTTATGCTTGGATTGAAGTATAGCAAGGATGTCCCAACAGTCTAGAAGTTTGTTGAGTTAACTAAGGCCTATGGAGTAATGTTAAGTCCGTAAAAAATGCAGTTAGCCCAGTCCACAATTGACTTTTTGGGTATGCAATTTCACAATGGAACATACAAGCTTCAACTGCACCTGGCCCAGGAGTTCCAAAGGCCCATTCGCGCGTACAGAGGTTAAAAATCGCTAATTTTTTTATAGATTCATTATTTAATAACTATATATACATTATTTTACAACTAAAGATTTATTATTTGTTTTCATGAATTGGTTTCATCTTTTCTTGTATATTTGATTATTTATTTACCAAGTTCAGATTTATTATTTAATATTATAGATATATTATTTTATAATTGTATATTCATTATTTGTTTCATAAATTTGTTTAATATTTTTTTATGTGTTTGATTATTTGCTTACTAGATTCATATTCATTATTTAATAAATGCGAATACATTGTTTTATAACTGTAAATTCATTATTTGTTTTTATAAATTTCTTTTATCTTTTCATCTATGTTTGATTATTTGCTTAATAAATTTATGTTCATTATTTAATAACTGTAGATACATTATTTTATAATAGTAGATACATTATATTATAACTGTAAATATATTATTTTATAACTGTATATGTTTTCATAAATTTCTTTCATCTTTTTCATCTATATTTGATTGTTACCTGAATTGTTACAAATCAAATTATCACAAATTGCATTTTCAAATAAAATATATTCATCCATTTGCAATAAAAAAAAGAATTACAGAAAAATAAATCGAACAATATAAACAAAATAAGTAAAAAAATTTTGACAAAAAATAGAAATATGAGCTGGTTAAAAGCAACAAACAAAATAGATAAAATAAAATCAATAGAAAAAACTACCGAAACAAATAGTTGAAAGGAACAGCTGTTAAATTTAAAAAAATACTATTATTAAAATAATATATTTATAATTATTAAATAATATATAAAAAATTTGGTGCAATATAATATTATACACGTAGATGCATAATATAATTTACGGAAACTATGTACAACTGCCCAAGGTGAATGAATATTCGGAGTTGGTATTGGCAGGCCCATCAGTAGCCATACAATGGTCGGCCCAGTGCGCTCAAACAGTCACAATGTCCAAAAATATATATTTCATTTTAAATAAAAAGCAAAAATCAAGAGAAGCTAGGGTCGAAGAAGGAGGCCCAACTCGTAGTTATTTGAATATTGGACTAGTTGGAAGATCAATGTTGGCTTCGAGATACATGAATATCGCAAATTATACTGTATACGTAAGTAAATAACATAAATTTATATATATTTATTTTTTAATATAAGTTTATCAATGAATATTTTCATAATAAACATTTTTATTAAATTAATAAATTTTTATTTTATTTGTAATAATTTTTTTTTAATAAATTAATAAATATTTTTTAAAAAACTAATAAAATTTTAATTCATTATTAATAAATTTTTTCAATTTATTCCTAATAAATATTTTTGTAATAAATATTTTTAATTTATTCTTAATAAATATTTTTAATAAATTTAATAAATATTTATTTTATTCCAAATACATATATTTTAATAAATTAATAAATTTTTATTTAAGAACAACGATAAATATTTATAAAAATAATACTGCCTTGTAGCGGTATAAATTTGTCTTATGGAATGACCTTAGGCTATAATACTACCGGCTCCAACGTATAACAATTACGCTCTGATCTCACCTCATCGATAGCTTCGAAGAAGGTAAAAAGAAAAACCATGGCTTCAAAAGCTTTCCAAATTCTCCGGCCGTTCGGTAAGCACAGTGTACGTGTAGAGCCACTGTGGTTCGTTGTGATTTTCTTCGATTTGTTACTTAACTTGTGGAAATTGAAATGATTGTTTCAGGCTATGACTTGCTGTTGGGATCAATAGCCGCGCTTTACGTCCTCATGGTTCCATATACTAAAGTTGAAGAAAGCTTCAATGTTCAGGTGCTCCATTTTGCTACTACTGATTTTAATTTCTCGATTTCTTTTTATCCTCTGTTTTTAAAGAATCTGAAAGAGCTGACTTATGAACTAGTCATAATCGATCTCTCGTTTCCTTTATTTTTCTTCTGAAGCTAATCGATCTTCTGTTTTTGTCGATGTTTATGAAGGCAATGCACGACATTCTTTACCACCAGCTTCAATTGGACAACGTAAGTTTGACCGTTTAAGTGATTTTTTATTTTTATTGTTTTTGCTTTACTGAATTTTCTAGTTTGGAATTTTGTCTCTCTTATCAGTATGATCATTTGGAGTTCCCTGGAGTTGTTCCTCGCACCTTTATTGGTAACTTGTACTCTTCTAAGTTCAGTTAGTTTTGATTAGCTTGTTTAATTTCATTTTGAAATCTCTGGTTTCACGACGTCTCACTATTAATTGTTCCTTTATAGGAGCTTTTCTTGTGTCAATTTTAGCATCCCCATTTGCATTAGCTATCAGCTTATTGCAGCTGCCAAAGATTTACGGATTTATTGCAGGTTAGTTATTTGGATACTATTATGTACTCCTACCTACGACCTCTGAAATTTAGTTTTAACTTTTTCTCATCTTTCTTTGTGGTTCAATATTAATTTAAGAAAACGACTGACATATTTTTAATTGATGGAGTATAGTCCGTCTGGCATTGGGCACCATCGTTTTATCTACATTAAGGTTTTTCCGTATTCAGGTATTTACTTGATTCCTTTTTCTTCGCTTTGCTTTGTGTATTTTTTCTTTTATGATTATTTCTAGGGGCTTTAAACTACTTTTTAATTTATCAGGTTAGAGAAAAATTCGGTCATCAAGTAGAAGCTTTTTTTGTCATATTGACGGCAATTCAGTTTCATTTGCTGTTCTATTGCACACGTCCTCTCCCCAATATACTAGCACTGGCTTTAGGTGATTACTTCTTGCAATTTATCTTTGCAATGCCACTTTGGTATGATTCTTTTAGGTAAAATATAGTTTATCTTTTGGCCTCTCTTGATGGAATGTCAGTTTCCTTAGTCTGTGTGCTAAAAAACGATGATCCACTTTAGTATGGTATGAGACAGAGGTGTCATCTAGGGGGCTTTATTCTCCTTTTACCAAGAAATTTATAATTATAATCTATGTTGCTGGGACACAGGTACGGGTACCCAACATAGGTACATACCTAGAGGTTTGACTCGCTTTTTAAAATTTAGGGTACATGTGGGTACGGTTAAAAAATATCCAAAATTAGGGTAATGGGATATGTCTACACATAAAAATGGAAATATTTTAAAATGATTATAGGATCTTGATCTTGGTTGAGAATCTAGAAACATTCAAGATGTATATAAATTTGATACAAATTATTCTTGATTTCTTTGAATTTTATCAATTTTTTTTTTATGCAATTTCATCTTCAACTAAATCTTCTTGAACAAAAGGCTTTACTCATATTTACATGGAACAACTATATAATAAAATTCAGTAGCAAGTTACATGTATAGTGTTAGGAGAAATCAGAAGTACTCACTTTTAAAGTGGAGGATTCAGTACGTAATCCATATCAATATCATACCCGAAGGGTATGGGTACTTTTTAAAAAATGAAGTGTCCGAGTAACATAGATTATTATATATGTTTCAATAGCTGTGACCATCTTCCCCCACCATGACTGAATGCAGTTAACTTGGCATATGGATACTGGTTCAGAGGGCATTTTTATACAGCATTAAACTGTCTAGTAAGTCACCCTAATTCCTGAAGTTCCAAGTCATGCATCATATTTGTAATGTTAATCATACTCAATGCCTAATTCTTCTGTGCTTGTTTTATTCATACTATAGAGCTTCCTTTTTAAATGTGTTTCTTGTTCACTATGGACTAATTCATGTAATTATTAAAAGTAATTTTATTAATTGTTGAGAAAGATTTTCTTGTTTGTGTAGAACCAAAGAGCATATGGTTCATCTAACTAACAAAAAAAAGGAGCATATGGGTCAATCCCCTTTCATGCTCGCATTTATTGTCTAATAAATTATATGAACAACACAAATTGCATATCCAGGTTTAAACAATGATATAAACAACAAAAATTTGCATTTCCAGGTATAAGCAATAATATAAGCAACACAAATTGCATTTCCAGGTGTCATGTGTTGGTGTCCTCAAGATCTTCTCACTGTTGTTCTGTTTCTCATTACCAGATTTTTGCTACAATCGTCTTTAGATGTGATATGCTGTTGCTTCTTGGCCCTTTTGCACTACAGCTTTTACTGGTATCTTCCTGTTTGCTATTGGTGCTTGCATCATTTTTTTCTATCGATCTGTTAAGCTGGAAGTCATTTTAGCATGCTACACTATATGAATGTATGACTTTGTCTTGCTGTGTATTCACACATTATACTTATCTAAATCTTACTCTGGAAATGTAGCTTTTGTTTTTTTTTTCTTTTTCTTTCATATGGTACATTTAAGCATAGAATGGGAGATAAGTATGGTTATTCATATTTGATTCAGATTATCAACAACTCTCGAATTGAAATTACTGAAATGATCTATAATGCAGACAGAAAAAGAATGGTAATGTGTATATAACTATGTGGCACATTGGGTAGGCATATTTAAAAATAAAGCAGTTAATAGTGCACTAGTAGAATTAAGATGTATTAGTACTATGATAGCGATTTCAATATCAGCCTAAATTACTTTTTCTTTTGCAAAAGGAAGCACTGGAATGCAAACTTTGAAAGTGCTGGTTCTCAATTTTACCTTTCTACTTTAAGTTGATTGGAGAAATTTGTGTAGAATACAAAATTTTGTCAAACTTGAATTCCCTTGCCCCTAAAAATCGCAAAAAGCATCCTCACCTAATTCTCCAATGCTAGAAAGGCACATCTTATGATAGCTTCTCTATTTGTTAAAGATGACATAAAGGATTATTTAAGATGAAGTGGATTAGTTACCTATGCCATGCATCATCAGCTAGGTCTGTATCACATAAATGGTGTAAAAGCTTCTTCTGACTTTTGAGTGTTGGTATAAATGGTAATAGCTGGACTATGTTTTATGCTTGATGTTATCAGTTCTATGTTGAACATTTATGTTCTGTTGCTAAGTTATTTTGGTAAATATTTGATGCCTCATCATAAGAATTCCAGTGTATTAATGTCAGACCAAATCTATATCATTGTGGAGAGCAATTAAATACTGCAGCGGAATTGCACTGCTATCCATAGGTAGGTTTTTAGCAATACATGATTCTGCCACTTTTAAATTATTCTAATCAGCAATAATTTTGAATAATATCTTATGAAATCTTATCAGTACAGGTCTTACCATATTGGTTGATTCAGTCATGTGGAAGAAGTTGATGTGGCCTGAATTTCAAGTTCTTTGGTTCAATTCGGTTCTGAATCGGAGTTCTGAATGGGGTGTATCCTTCACCACTAGAGCATTTTTTTCTCGATTTTTTGTTGTTTCATTATAAAAGTTTGTAGTTGAGCAAGTTATATAACATTTTCTCTATGAAAATTTTGCAGTCCATATGCATGATTCTCTGTTATGCACACCTCTGGGGTTTGCTATTGTTTGGCATGCTGCAACAGTCTGTTTCATTGATTGTACGACTATGGATAATGATTTTAGTGTCATGACATTCTGTCTTCATTGCCTATCATTTTCGTGATTTGAATGTTCTGTTTATCAGTTGATTTGATCCAGTTTGTTGATTGGGTTCCTCTTTGTCACATGTTTTGCCATGTTGGGCTATTGGTTAACATATGGATGGGTTGCTTGATTAATCTAGTTTCGGTTCATGTTGACTCTTGTGATGTTTATTCCTTTTTTTGTTTCTTTATGTTTTATGAATGAATCATCTTCTATAAACGATTCCCCCTGGCTCTTTGATTAATTTTCTCTCGTTTATTAAAATACCAATCCAGGGTTTATACATGTTTCCATTGACAATCTTTATTTTATCTCGAGACACATTCATTCTATTGGTACTTCACTTCGGCTCTCCCTCGCTCATTGCTTGCTGCTTATCCTCTGTTTGTGGTGAGAATCAAATGGGTAGTACTAAGACATGTTATTGCCATAACCAACTTAATGATTATCAGTTATTATTGCTTTGCATTTCGGCATGCTGCTTACTTGCTTAGTATCTATTTTGTTGAGTAATTTGCTCATGACTTATGTTATTGTTTTTGAGATAGTGATTCACCGTTTGTTCTTGGGTTGAGCCTGGCCTTGACTGATGTAATTAAGATTGTGTTATTTCCTAGATAAAATTCTTGTCTTGGTTTGTTTTTTGTATGTTAATTTTTTTCCTATATCAATAGAACAAAAAAGGTTATTTCTGGGTTCTTTGATGGTTGTCCTTCACTGGAATTCTGTTATTTGCCCCTGTTCTTCTGAATTTGGTGACTTTCCTCCTGCAGCTTGGAGTCTTGCTTGATAGGAGGGTTCTGTTCTTTGTTCTTCCAGCAATCTCCTTCATTTTGCTTTACTCCAAGCTACCACATAAAGTATACCTTGTGATTTCAGCTGCTTATTTGGTTGAGCCTATGTATAAAACATGTATTGACTTGAGTTTGGATTGTACAGGAACTTCGATTTATTATCAGTTCAGTTCCAGTGTTCAACTTATCAGCTGCAGTTGCAGCAAACAGAATGTATCTTGCTCCTACCTTCTTTCTCCTTTTTATTTTATTTTATTTTTATGAGTTAATCTGTCTAGCATTTATGAAGACTTGGGTTGAATTTGGGACCATGATTAAATTTAGACAGCACAGCAGCCATAATTTCTAGTCATTTTTTATTCTTTCTAGGGACTGAGTAGGAGCTTAGAACCGATTGTTGACACCATATGGAGAATGGGTCTCAATTTTTTTTTTACAGATATGTTAGTTACCTATATGTGGTGCTTCTTCTATTACGTTCTTTTCTGACCTGCTTTACAAAGATATTAGATGGATGGGGTTGTGAAGTTACTTTTGTGCTATCATTTCAAGAACTGATTTTTTATTTAATTTCTTAATTTTTATTTTTAATTCTTGTCCTCACTTGTTGCAGCTATAACAATAGGAAAAAGACTTCATGGAAATTGCTCAATTTGATTATGGCGGGATTACTTCTGATCAGGTTGGATAAATAATCATTTTGTCTCTTATGAACAATTATGCTTTGCTCCCTTTTATAACTTATTGGCATTTTGTAGTCTAGGATGCACTACAGTAACTTTCTTGGCATCATATGACAATTATACCAGTGGTCATGCATTAAAAGCTTTACATCGGATGGGTGAGTGCCTCTCTCTCTCTCTCTCTCACGTATGCATATTTGCATACAGGCATGCCCTTGCACTGGTATGCATGCTTTGATTAAGTTGGCATTCAGGCTTAATTTACGAGTACCTAGTTTCTTTCTGATCTGGTTGAGCTCAAACCATCTGGTCTTGTTCCTCGTTGATTTATTTTGCCAATGAAGTCATCTAATCATTTTCCTAACAGTATTGAGTTCTGTTCAAATTAATGAAATTCTTTATAAAAGAAACACTTGATCAACAGAATAATTTTGAGGGTAATGTACTGTTGTTACTTGTTAACAACTGTGTTTCCTTTTTCTTTTATGTCATTGTAATGTGTAATTGCAATTCAATGGAAATCCATAATTTTGCGGACCTTTAATGCACCTACTCTATAAATTCTGAAGTTCATTATTTTGCAATAACTGAATTTTGAATATTTATTACAGGCCCCCTGGCTAATAATGATACATGGTTGGTTCATATTGACACTTTTTCAGCCATGAATGGAATATCTCGTTTTTGCGAAAATGATTACCCATGGAGGTATGCTAAATTTTATTGGCACGATCTTTTTTTGGACTTTCTCAATGTTGAGAATCATTTTATAGCACGCAAGTTCTCCATCTTTGAAATAATAGGTGTACAATATACTGCAGGTATTCCAAAGAAGAAGGAATTGCTCTGAATGAATTTTGCCATAGAAATTTTACATACCTTATCAGGTACTTTCACCATCATTTTTTGTTTTGTTCATAACTAGCAATCTTTAATTCGGCTCTATGGATGTGGCTCTCGAAGTATCAACAAACATTTCTTTGTTGATAATCCTTTGTTAAGAGTGATTGGAGCCCTGGCAACCCAACCTTGTCTTCACTTGTTTCTAAAACTGAAGAGCATGCAGTCTAGTTAGATTTTTGAGAGAAAAGTGACTGAATAAATGACAAGTCACTTTTATGATTTGTGTGTGTCAATGATCGGATTCTCCTTCCCCCATTTTTCTTCTGTGTTTTAACAGTGAGCACTCTGCTGTTGATGGATTTGAGTGTTTGTTTTATGTAAATGGCTTCTCAAGGGCTCACCTTCAACTTGGCTTTCCACCCGTGATCCTGGTAACTAACCGCATTCTCCATACTTCCATTACCATTGTTACAGTTAAAGGTTCTCATGCTTTCTTCAGGTCAAAGAGCCCAAGGTATATATCCATGGAACTACAAAAATCAAGGAAATCACGCAACTAAATTGGCCAGGATGCTCTTGAATATTTTAACAGGAAGCTAGATGTTTGCAAGTATCAGTAGTTGAACTGGAGCATAGATATGGACTGGACCCGAAAGGTGCTCATTTGATTTAAGTTCATGGTGGGTAAGGAGGAAGAGAACCTTCACATCGAATTTGGCTGCTGATTTGCAAAACTGCGAAGTTAGTACGATTATGCGAATGCTAACTTTGGAAAGAAGCTGAGTGCAACATCAACAGAAATCACCATCTTGAAGTGATAAAATTTCTTGTCTGCTAGAAGAGAACAGTGATTCACACAACCACTGCCTTTGAATGCTTTCATTTGCAATGCTAGTATGAAATCATATTGCATGCCAAATTGTGATTGAACTAAAATGATTTTGATGGCTGACTTTATGAACTGTTCTTTGACGGGGATTATACAATGTATCGTAGTTGACTGGAAGGATTTTCTTATGCGTTCAACTTGCTCTAATACATTATCTTTGTCAATTCTTCTCCTTCTGGTTAATTTCTTTACTTTTGATTTGCTAATTCTTCTCCTTCTGGTTAATTTCTTTACTTTTGATTCAGGATTATGCAAACATGAGGAAGAAATATATCAATGCGTTGAACGCCCATGGTCATGGTGAATAAATTGCTTAAAAATGCTTGCTTTTGTGATGCTTAATTAGAAGATTATTATTATTATTATTATTATTATTATTATTATTATTATTATTATTATTATTATTATTATTATTATTATCTGTCTGCTTTTTTTTTTTTTTAATTTTTCTTTTCATTTATTTTTTTAGGAGTAAGTTAAATGTGATTTATTTTGCAAATAAATACAAAAGCCAGACATCTACTTCCTGTCTGTATATATTTAGGAATACCCTTGGTTGTTAATAATAAAAACTAATTTGTTAAGTAAAATTTTGTTTCAGCCTCAACTATGCCACCAAATTAAAAGGTGTAATTAAGAATCAACAACTGTATATGCACTTGCCACACTCATGGAACCACCAGCATTTAATGTTGAGGTGGCAACAATTTATTTGTGAATTTCCAGTCACGTAAGAAATTAAGACTTTTTTGTTTAAAAAAAAAATTTATGCCATGAGAGGCCATATTCAATTGCTTATACTACCCACAAGTCTTCGATAATATTTATATAGACGAGCCAGGTTTGTAATTTTTAAAAAAAAAATTAAGGATAAAATATTATGAAAATTTTTATTATTTTTATATGGTATTTTATTATTAATTTTCTGAAAACATCGATCATGAAGTGGGTTTATATAATTAGGTAAGAAATTTCTCAGGTATTCCTTTTTTTTAAAGAACGAATGTTTGTGAGTATAAAGTGGATGTAGGAATTTTCATGTGGTCGGAAATAATGGAGGGATGAATAGTGAAATGGTGTTGGTCACATGGAGAAGCACATGCCAATTTTAAAAGATACGATTTTGATCCCAAAATACAAAATTGAGAGAGACATATTTTCCTCTTCTTCTACTCCAAACCAAACCAAAACATGCTTCCAGCTTGGCCTTTGCTTTCTTCTTCCATACTACCCAAAATAACCCTTCTTCTTTCTACACCAATTTAATTTCGGAAATTGCTGCTTGTTGAGTTTAATTTTGAGTGAGAATATAGAATCAACATACTGCTAAATAGGATGAAATTTTGTCCTTCTCAGACCAATGCATTTATATTCGAGGTTTCCGACAAAAAAAAGGAAACCAATAATTCCAAACATAACCCTTAGTGATGGAAAGAGAAATCTTAAGATTTTGTATTTTCTTTTCCACCTTATCAAATCGTAAATATAGAGTTTTTTGAAATGTGTCGATTCTAAAATTCAAAATTGTAAATTAAGACAACCTTTTTTCTAAAAAAATATCCACATCAGCTTTACATTAAAGATCAAAGCTAAGTAATCGAAGCACATCTTATTCATTATTAAACATATATTTTAGTTTAATTATCAATTTTACTAATTATTAATTTCTTTTTTAAAATAATACTATAATTTGTCCCATATGCTCATATTAAAGATATAAATTTTTTATTTGTATACGTAAGTTTGATCTACCATCAAATATATCACAGAAAGTCACAACTGTTCAATGAGATCTATCAAAATCCAAACCCACAGACTTCATAAGAAATATGTACGACAAATCATAAGCACTTAGCAGGCCGAAAAATCTTATTTTAGATTGCTACTGAATTAAATATATATCATAAACCTAACCTAGCTATTCTTGAATCTGCAACCAAAAACATAACCATGCATTACCTCCTACTTTTTTTTTTTTTTGGGTCAACCCTAAACCTCCTACTTAAAACCCTAATTCAATAATAAAAGCATGATCGACAAGATTTGAGATATATACATAGTAACTATCAGAGTAGATATGCGATATTTGCTTGTTGTGCTAACAGATTTTGATCTCAATAATGTGAGGAATCATATATAGATATAATTGTCTGATGAAGACAGAAGCAGCACACATTAATGCCATAGACCAACAAAACAAATCCATGTTATGTCAACTGATTGTATAGAATCAAAACACATGCATGCAACATCTCATATTATTATTAGATTCACAAATTTTCTTTTAAATTTTTCGCATACAATTACATGATGGCTATACATCTGTCAATCTTATATACTTAATTGTCACAAAAAAGTTTGTGGTACACTTGTATGTATAATATATTTGATATTTAAAATTATTAAATATTCAATTTTTAATTTCAACTGTGTTAACGGTTTAAATTAAAAATTGAAAATATAACGATTCCGGAGTAACCCACCGCCTGTTCCCTCAAGTTAAGTTTTGAATTTCCCTTTTAGGACATGAAAGTCATAATTTAAAATGCATGAGGGCATTTTGTCCTATAAAAATACCTACCCATTAATTAACGACCAGGTAATTACCCGTTTCAATAAACACGCGAGTATAACTGAAAGAAAATTAATTTGTTCAAAAGCCGAAAAATTGGTCGTCAAATTCTATGGCAGAATTGGAGAGCCCAAGTTTGATGCCGAAGCTTATCACATTTCTGTCTTCTGTGCTCCAAAGGGTGGCTGAATCAAACGATCTCAGCCGTCAGTTTCAGCCTCAAAAGATTTCAGTGTTTGATGGACTTTCAAGACCCACCATCTCCATTCAGTGCTATCTAGAGAGGATTTTCAAGTATGCCAATTGCAGCCCTTCTTGCTTCATTGTTGCATATGTTTATCTTGATCGTTTTGCTCAAAGGCAACCCTCTTTACCTGTCAATTCCTTCAATGTTCATCGTTTGCTTATCACCAGCGTCATGGTTGCCGCCAAGTTCATGGATGACATGTAAGTTCTTTATCATTTTCCTTTTCTTTTTCACTGGTTTTCCGAGTGAATTCCACAATCTTCCATTTGATTTTCTGGGATTTCAATATTATTCAATTCTGATGTGTTTCTGATTCTTGCAACCCATTTCCCGGATTTGCTTCGTTCAATTTCTTACATTTATTAGTGAGTGGCTTTTCTTTCTTTAAGTTGTTTCATTGAGGCATAAAATTACTGACGATTGAGACTGCAATTAGATTCTTGAAGGTGTGATCTGGTGATGGAAACTGTAATTAAATACCTGCAAAAGGTGAACAACTCAGGTTGAGTGTCCTACAAGCACTCCAATGCTTAATCAGACATGTCCTTCCTGTGTATGATCCGGGTTTGGTGTCTGTTACCTCCATTCCCTTGTATTTGCCAAAATTGGGAGCTCCATGTGAATTTTTTGCTGGTTTCCTTCAACTAGTCAATGTAAAGGCCATATTCATCAAATTCTGAATAGTTTGAATTCATAATTAAGTCTCACTTAGCGGTAATTAGCTAATTAATGATTTGAGTGATTAATCAGTAAATTGAGTTTTGGCAGATGGATTCTAATTATATTTAGTACTGTGTTTTCCAGGTATTACAACAATGCATACTATGCAAAAGTGGGAGGAATTAGCACAATAGAGATGAATTATCTGGAAGTGGATTTTCTATTTGGATTGGGATTCCATCTAAATGTGACCCCTAACACATTCCACACTTATTGTTCATATCTACAAAGGGAGATGATGCTTCAACCTCATCTAAGCCTAGCTGAACCTTCATTAAACTTAGGAAGACCAGTAAAGGTTCCTTTCTGTTTCAATGAAGATGAAACATCCCATCAGAAACAACAACTTGCTGTTTAGTCCTTTTCCGATAATAACATCTAAATATAGTTAGTTCTAGAAATAGTGGCTTTCCTCTAGTCTCTTTTGTGTACTAAACCAACTTGGTTTTCTTTTTTCTTGAATTTTTCTGGTTTGGGTTTGGATTATTCATATCATTTAGTAATGTACAGATGGGCAGATGGGTTTATCTTCTTTACAGTCTGGCTATCAAAGTCTCTCTCTTTCTCTCTCTCCCTGGGGTGTTATTAAGCTACAAAATTGAGTTGACACAGCTGTTTTTCTTTGTCTTTATTCTTTTGGGTTCTTTTCTTGTGGATGCTATGGCTGATACCTTCTCTTATCCATCATGTTAGGATTCTATACTTTTGGGTTGTCACTAAAAAGTGAAAAGATGGCAAGCTGGGGAATGTGTTGTTAATTGGATAAAACTTGGAAAAACACAAATAAGATTGAAGCTTTTATAGTGGAAATCATGAGTAGGGGGGCAAAAAGAATAATGTAACAGGCTACTCGTTTGCTGTAGTTAATTAATTTGGCTAAGTAATGACAGTATTTTCCCTACTTCACAGTTGAAATGATTCTTCAAAGCGGACATGGAACATGTGGTATCATGGTCAACTAGATGATACCTTTCTAAAATATCTTTCTTTTCCCCACCACCTTTCTTTTTCTTAATAGTACCGTAGAACTGTTCTGAAATCTGAATGTTGGAGAATGTAATGTTAGATGCTTGTATTGTGGATTAGGGTGCTGTTCTTGTTTCTTGCTTGGGCGAAAGAAAAGGTCAAAGATCTTTCAGTTTCGGCGAGTTGTAATAAGGGAAATGATGAAATCCACTGGTTGGGATCAACGCTTTAGCCCAATCCTTATGATTTTGGGCTCATGACCCAAATGAATCTGCATATATTAAATTATTTAAATTTTAACCATTTATCTCTATTTTTCTGAATAATTTTTATCTAAAAATATAATAAAAATTTGTTTATGAATAGAATTAATAACAAAATGTTACGGAACAAAATTTGATGTATATTTTTATTATGTAATAATTTATGACTGACTTTAGATAATGGGAGTAAAATCCTAGATTTTTGCCAGGTGAATTCTTAGCAAGAACAACTCAGAGCATGTGAATTTGCAGATTTTTTCTTTTTATTATCCGAACCAGTCTTTTCACTTTTTTTTTATATAAGCTTTATTAATTTTATTGAAAAACGATGAGGAAAAAAATCTTCTTAACTATAGATTAAGGTAAGGAAAAAATTTCTCTTTAAAGTTAAACAAAAGAACACAAGTAAGATGAAAATCTTACTTCTAGCAAAAGAAGAGCTGAAAAAAATCAAACTGGAAAACAAGCTGCTGTAAAAGATAAACAAACCCCTAGAACAAAACAGATTGAACCAAAAATCATAAAACAAAAGAATGGTCCCGAGAATACGGCATATACTGCTCATTGCAAGCTAAACGAACTATAACAAACTGGGCACATCCGAGAGTATGTGAGAAGTTTTCAAGTTCTCATTTTGGACATATAAGATATGTCAGAGGCCGACAAATTTTTCAATTTGATAAAAGGGTTGAAGCCTTGGTTTAAGAATAAGTTATACTGGCGGGTAATCAAAGACCACCATGCTGCCATCACTACTGCGGAAAGTCTGGATGACTACTTGGGAAACAACTTGAAGAGGAAATTCACAGTTTCCCTAAGTTTTGATAATCGTTCAAACTAATGGAGTAGGTTTTCTATTGAGAGAGGAGAACGAACCAATCAATTTTTTGGAGGAAGTCAAAGGTAAAATTGGATTCCAACTTCCGATAAGAAATTTAATGGCGAACCAGGACTAGAGAAAAAGGGCCTTGACTTTCGGAATATTGCTCCCAATTTCCAAAGTACAAAGAATCAGGGGATCCGATCACAAAGTAGTGCTATAAAACTCATCTTTTGCTTTCTTTGTAAGGGACCCTATAGAGTTGTTGAATGCCCACACTGAGAAGTTTTGAGTACTCTATGCTTACAAGAGGAGGAGAATGCCCAAAAGGAAGACACTAGAGAGACATCAATTATGGGAGGCCCTAAAGTTCCTTAGATCCATGGCCACCCGGAAATTTCACAAAAGGACAAAATAGGAAAGGGGCTAATGTATGTAGATATGGTGATAAACGGGAAGTCTTGTAGAGCCCTCGTCGATACTAGAGCAACAAATAATTTTGTAATACAGAAGGAGGCCACAAGACTGAAGCTTCAGGTTGTACGAGATAGGGGTAAGATCAAAGCTGTTAACTCAACAGCCAAAAAGATTGTAGGCACTGCGACCACAATTCCAGTAAGAGTTGGCCCGTAGACAGGGAATATCAATTTCACGGTGGCTCTTATGGATGATTTTGATGTGGTATTATGGATTGATTTTTTCAAAGAAAGTTTTGCTATTTCCATGCTTGCCGCAAGTTGTCTCATATTCCTTAATAGTGAGACACCTTGCGTAGTCTCGGCAACAATGAGCCCTATAAGTGAAAAGAAGATAATTTCGGCCTTACAATTCAAGAAAGGGATTAAGCGGAAAGAACTTTCCTATGTGGCTATTCCCATTTTTAGGGAACCAGAAGGGGATGCAAGAGTTCCTTAACAAATTGAACCAGTATTGAGAGAATATACCGATATCATGCCAGAAAAATTGCCTAACTTTTTGCCCCTACGAAGAAAGGTAGATCATGAGATTGAGCTATTTCCAAGAGGGAAATCGTCTACCAGAGCCCCGTATAGAATGACTCTTCCTGAATTAGCTAAGTTGCGGAAACAGTTGGATGAGCTTCTGGAGACAGGATTTATTAGTCCGTCAAGAGCTCCTTTTGGGGCTCCGGTGTTATTCCAAAAGAAAGAAGATGGGAGTCTGAGATTATGTGTTGATTATAGAGCTCTCAACAAGGTGATAATAAGGAACAAGTACCCAATTCCCCTTATTTGCTGAATTGTTTGATCAGTTGAGTCAGACGAAATATTTCACAAAACTTGATTTACGGTTAGACTATTATCAAGTCCGCATCAAGGAAGATGACAAACCAAAAACTACTTGTGTCACCCGATATGACGCATTTGAATTTCTTGTTATGCTTTTGAACTAACAAATGCTCACGCTACTTTTTGCACTCTCATGAATCAGGTTTTCCATAAATACTTGGATAAGTTCGTAGTGGTGTACCTAGATGATATTATGGTTTACAGTACCACCTTAGAAGAACATCAGAGCACATATAGAGAAAGCCTCACAGAGAATGAAGAAATGGGCCGATGAAAATCAACGATCTTAACAATTTCAAGTGGGAGATATGGTGATGGTGAAGCTACTACCAGAATAATTGCGGTTTCTTCGCAATCGAGATAGAAGATTGGTGAGGAAATATGAAGGTCCAATGCCTATTGTTGCTAAAGTGGGACAAGTTTCGTATAAGATTGAGCCCCCAGAATGGATGCAAGATGTTCCATGTTAGCAACTTGAAGCCATACCACCCAAACAAGGAAGATGTCAACTGCAATAAAGCAATTACACCGATCATCAGTAAACAATCACCAACAACCAAAGAAGTGGAAGAGATTCTAGCAGAATGCATGCAGTCATCTAGTCGGGGACAATTCAAAGAATACTTAGTCAAGTAGAAAAGTCAAAGCGAAGAGGAGACCACTTGAAAAAAAGCCGAAGACTTATCCTTCTTCAATCCACAGATTGACACCTTCCTAAAGGCTCAGTCGATGAGGACGTCGACTATTTAAGTGAGGGAGAGTGTAGGGGGGCATCTTGTAATTGAAGGAAGAATCTTGTAATAAAAGGGCGAAACATTTTTTTTAAAAATAATTATATTTTTGTAATTTTAAGGGAGTGATGGCTGGAACATATAAATGTCTCTTCCTGCCAAGTCTCAACGTGCTCCTTAAGCTCTTTAGGGGGGAACGACTAGTCACCAATTGGACTAGTTGCTCGGATCAGATATTTGATAGACCCATTCGCCTTGTGAATTGCTCCCCTTGCCCACACGAACGTTATATAATGGGTTGACTATCTTGCTCAATTGCATATAATGAAATACTAGCCCGATTTCTACTCATTTCTATATCTTTTTTTGTGTGGTTGTGCCTCTTTGATGTGATGCCATATTTATATAATCGCTTGTTATACCGACGTGTTGTCTTAATTATGCTATCATACCGTACTTGTAAATGCTATCAATTATTCCGTCGTTAGCCCAAATCTAACTCATGTCCCATCTTATATGCAGAATTAGAGTAATAACCCTTAGCTGGCTTGTTTGAACGCGACCCAAGTGAGTGTCACACGGTTCCAAGTGCGTGAGCCCATGACACCTTGCTGGGTGAGTCTCTGCCTTCATCATATTGGAAGTAACTAAACCAGCTCCTCCTGGTGCTTTTAGGAATCATTTTCCTTCAACTGATTCAGAGAAATTTTCACCGTCATGTTGTCTTTAGGCAAGGGGAACAATAGCATTCTTAACTTTCAAGCAGTAAGTAGTTTTAAATTGAGAAATTTAGAACGTAACACTCAATTTTCAAAGTTTTTTTCAATTTTACAATAAAATTTTTGTATTTTCATTTTAAGTTTCTATATTTTTATTTTTACTATTTTTTCAAATATTAGATTTAATTGCGTATTGAATATATTTTTCATTTAATTAAGACATAAAATGATTATTTTTCACATTTTAAAAATAAATTAAAAATTTTATTAACTTGCATAACCACCATTTATCTTTATATATGTATTTATTTATTTTTAATCATTATTTAAATAACTTAATTAGCAAAAAAAATATGTAAACTTGAATTTAATAAAT
This sequence comes from Balakata baccata, assembly GCA_949630135.1. Taxonomy (NCBI): domain Eukaryota; kingdom Viridiplantae; phylum Streptophyta; class Magnoliopsida; order Malpighiales; family Euphorbiaceae; genus Balakata; species Balakata baccata. Next base: position 92 of record CATIWF010004554.1, on the reverse strand, counting down.
TTAATCACCAAAGTAAACTTCGGACAAATCTTAATTACAAAAAAAATATATAAACTTGAATTTAATTAACTTAATTACTAAAGTAAACCTTG
>CATIWF010004543.1:0-28112 GCA_949630135.1 Balakata baccata | reverse complement strand
TACTATCTAGTCAAATTGTCTACTTTAAATAATTTCACTATGCCAAATTTCATTTGTTTCAAATTTTACCCTTTTATTTAATTTCATTTTCATTATCTTGTGTCCTTATTTAAATTATAACTAGACACGTACGACTTGTTCCTTTTTACGATAAACCGACTCGTAGCAAGTCTACCTCATGAACACCTTCTAGCTAAAATTCCTACGTATGCATGTGTTTCGTGTGAAAGACATTTATAAAATGATTATGTCCAAATGAAATGCATGTGACAATGCATGTATGGATGGTCGAGGATGTTACAGGCTTCTTCTTCTCTCTTTCTCCTTCAAGCTCTTTTTCTCTCATGTGTTAGAATCTTGCCAATAAGCACATCGGTAGGAATGGTGCTCAAATCCTCATTAGCTTCTTCTATACCTGCCACTCTTGATCCATAGTCTTTCATTGGAAGACTTCTCAAGATTTTGTTATTTACATCTTCAAGGCTAGTGTGTCTTCCATATTTCTTCATATTGTTGATAATGAAGAGTAGGCGGTTTGTCATTTCCGTGATAGTCTCATTTGGCTTTATCTTGAAGAGTTCATATTCGTTCATTAGGAGTTGAATCTTCCTAGAATGAACTTGCTTTGTTCCTTCATGATAGTTCCCTAAAGTCCTCCACATATTGTAAGCGGTTGGACAATGTTGGACTCTCCCACACTCTTCAAGAGAGAGAGCTTGCTAGGATGGCCATGGCCTTCTTGTTTTTGCCATTTGCTCTTCTATGTGGTTCAATCCACTCATCTCTTGGGAGAGGTTCATCCTCTCCTGTAGCATTCTTCATTGTTGGTGGTGTCCATTCTTTACAAACACTATCCCACACATCAATGCCTTCACTATCCAAATATGCCTCCATTCTAAACTTCCAATGGGCATAATTTGACCCATCAAAATAAGGTTTGAGGCTTTGGAATCCTTCTTGTGCCATTGTTGATCTTTGCTAGAGCTGATTAAGCTTGACTTCTAGACCTTGCTCTAACACCAATTGTTGCCCAAACAATCACCAAAAAGGGGGGGGGGGGGGGGGGAATGAATTGGGGGGAAGTTAAAAAACATTTGCACTTGCGAGATAGTAGAAGAAAAAGGAGAAGATTGAGACATGAATTTTATAGAGGTTTAGGTGTTAACTAACCCTACTCCTCTCCCCAACTTAGATTGGGTATTCACTAATCTAGTCACTTAGATTACAATCTTTGGAGTTTTAACAAGCTCACTCCCAACTATGTGTTTTATCAAGGCTAATAATCAACCCAAATTTCCCTTGTGTTTTGTGGCTCACACAAAAACCAATTCCTTGTAATTTGGCTCACACTACCCAATTACAAGACAACCCAAGTGTTTTAAGATTAACACTTGAACCCTTATACAAAAACAATTAATGAAAGGATTGAGAAAATAAATTGCAATAGCTTTGACACTTGTTAAGTAGCTGGTTCTCTTATTAAATGGCCTTTTAGTAAGGTATTTATATTGATTACCTACCAATTAGCCGTTACAAAGTGGTGCCATAACTCTTTCTAACGTTCTCTTACAAGTGCATTAAATGCAGTCTGCAGAGAGAAGTATCCCGATCGGGAACCATGATTTCCTGGTCGGGAAATACCCAATTTTAATACGTGGCAGCTTCTTGTTGACTAAAAACCCCAATGGCTAGTTTTTATTCAATTGTCCTGGTCGGGACTTGCCCGATGATGCCACTGCCAGGAACTTGGGTCTTCTTGGCTTTGAATGAGTCCAAGTCGGGACTACCATTCCCGGTTGGGACCGAAGTTAGTTTGACTAAGAGTGTTTTTGACTTTCTGATGATGTGGCACATTTCGGTGGTGTCTCCTCTTCAACGGTCACATCTTTTTTAATGTCCCACTCGGACTGCAACAATTTTCGATCGGAAAATTGAGTGTCCCGATAGGGGCAAACCATGTCTCGATCTGCTTTTGCTACTAAAACTTTTGGATCATCATCCTATAGAGTTTTCTGGACTGGACACTTGTTTTGCTTGGTCCGTACCACAGTTTCAGTGGGCACATTTTTGTCCCGGTCTAGAAAATGTAAGTCCCAGTCGGGACATTCCCTGTCCTAGTCTGCTTTTGCTACTAGAATTTTAAAACACTTAGAGACAACATTTTCCCGGTCCGAACATGTCACTTCCCGATCTGTACTTTTGTCCCAGTCGGGAGATTCATGTCCGAGTCGGGAGTTACACATCTCTAGGAAATTCTTGAGTTATTCAATGAGGAAACCTTAACCAAATGTGCTGAAACATTGAACACTATCAAAACAACACTTCACAAAAATGTTAGTAACAATTAATTTGATTGTCAAGATCAAAATAGAGAGCAATCACCTACAGTTAACAGACTTTATTCTCCATTGCCTCAGGACAGGTCACTCATAGGGTGGTGATTAGGTACATCTTGAGATATTCAATGGTAGTTGATTAGCAAATAGAGGATCCATCGCTCTTAATAGAATGAGAGTGTACCCATGGCATCTTATTGAGATCATCACTCGGGAAAATTTGGCTAATGTAGACATGTCATGAAGATGGTTTTCGAAGACATATTGTTAGAAAGATGGTTCAGCAAGAAGAGGGGTTGAATTGGTGATAAATAGAAATTTTCAGTTTAATGGATTTCTTTAAGTGTTTAAGCAATATGCAAAAAAAAAAAAAAAAAGATAGAAAGTAAAGGAGCAAGAGAAAAAATAAACACAAAGATTTATAGAGGTTCGAGTGTTAACAAACCCTACTCCTCTTCCCAACCTCAATTGGGAGTTTCACTATCTCAATTAGAGACACAAGAGAGTTTTCTAGCTAAATCACAACTAGAGAGTTTTCCTAGCTCACCCACGACTAAGTATTTTCACAAGGCTTACATCGAACCCAAATCCCTTATGTTTTAGTAACTCACAGAACAACCAATTCCTTTGTATTTTCACAGGCTCACACATAACCCAAACAAGATTTTTTCTCACCAAGATCACTTTTACAACCTATACCCAAGTTTTAAGGTTAACATTCAAACCTTTCTTACAAAAGAGATGAAAAATAAAATTGCAAAAGTTTTGGCACACTTAAAATTAAGGTATTATGTTCTAAGGCTTTTTAGAGGTCTATTTATAATGTTTACCTTCCAATTAGCCATTACATATGGTGCCAAAACTATTTCTAATATTCTAAAGATGAATGATTAAAAATTTTCTGACAAAAACAATTTTCCGGTCGAGAAAGTCATATATCTGTTGGAGCCTTACATGTGGCTGCCTTGGATTTATCCTTTTCTTCAACGGCTAGTCTCAATCATATTTCCCAATCATGACAAGAGTTTCCCAATCGGAAAACCATATTTTCCAGTTGGAAAAACTTTTTGGAACTTTTGACTCGAAACTTGGAATGCTGGAATCAAGCAGTTCCCGAGGGGGAAACTTTTTTTTTGAAAGGGAAGATACCTTTCCCGAGGAGGAAACTATACTTCAACATTCGACTGATTTGTTCACTAAGCAAATCAAGTCCAATTGATTTGAAACTTTGTACACTATCAAAACAACACTAGATGAAGACATTAGTAACATTTAATTTGATTGTCAATATCAAAATAGAGATCAATCACCCTAAGGTCAACACATATCTTATAGAGAAATAAGTCTCAAGGATAAAAACCAACATCACTTAGACTAGATGTGACATATTCAATCTAGTGGGAGCTGACACTTACACCATGCTTTGAACCGAGTGGGGTATAGTAAGGTAAAAGGATGAATTGCATGGGTAATTGTCTATGGAAGGGTTTCTAGTCAAATCATTGACTTTCAAGTCAATTTGGGGTTATGATATGTTAGTAGATACCGCTCATGATCTACTTAATATCATGTGACGATTTGAGTTGCCAATAAAATCAGGAACCTAATAGGTCACACGCATATAAGGTACGAAGGACATGTAAAATGGGTCTTGGATGTGATCTAAAACATGAGAGAGATAGGTCTGCAAAATAGTTTTGCATTTGGAGTAAGAAAAGCAGCTTACCTTGCCGCGAAGAAATTGCCACTCATACAGCAGAGAAAGTCACTATCACTGCGAGCGCGATAGAGTGCTGCTAGCATTTGAGCGTAGTAAATGCGATATGCATGTGATGTGTTGCGATTCAATAGTATTTTACTCTGAATAGGAAGCAAAACTTAGTGTTTTAAGTCTCCATCTCTAACTTGGATTAGAGAGCATATAAATAGACCTTTTAAGGGTCTAAAATATGCCTACCTCCCTAGAATTATTTGAGAAATAATTTCTTCTTCTCTCAAAGACAATTTTCCTTTGTGCTTTGTCAACCTATATCCTAAAGTGGTTTTGTTCTTCATAACTTTGAATGGAATACTGTTAGAGGCAATCCTAGATTGGACTATTGTGGTTTGCAACAACCCAGCAAGAAGGAATCTAAGATTCAAGGACCAAGTTAAAGAGGTAATCATTTTCAACCTTAGGTTGGTTAGTCGGTTTTGATGGCATAAGTAGATTCAATGGGTTCAGAATTTTAAATTTTTAAATTTATGTTGTGTTCTTGTATGTGATATGTGTTCAAAACCCAATATTGGTATCAGAGTCCCCTTATGCTCATCAAAATTTATTTTAATTGAAGATGCAATCTGATTGCAAGAAAACGGTATTTAGGGTTCCATTGATTTGAAAATTATTTTGTATTGAAATTCAATTTTTAATTTATTTTCTTTTATAATATGATCATGAGATGATTGTGGATGACATTTATGACTAAAAAATTGAATGAATGGGACTTTTATGGTGAAATTCGTTTATGTAATCAAATTGCCGAAAAAATAGGTTTTGAGTGACCTAATGAAGTTGATTATATTCTTTATTTGGGCTATTTGATTTGTTTTTGTAATTTGATTATAAGAACATTATTATAACATATTTGGAATATTTCTTATTTTCTGGGTGGCACTAAAATTGATTTAAAAATTGTTTTAATTAATTTTTCAAACAAGTGACAAAACGGGATTGTTTTGTGTGCCAGGTTAGGGCTATTTTTGTTTGTAATTTTTGTATGGTTTAATTTCGGTTCCAAAAATTTTGTATCATATTTATTTGATAATTATAATATTATTTTGATATTTACTGTATGCCAATATGATTTGGCTCAATTTTAAATTTCCATAATGATTCTAGTTGATAAATGAGTCGATTTGAGTGTCTTGTGTGTTGGTTCGCTGGTCTTGATTATTTGGCTTGTTCCAAATTATTTTATATTAGCTTGAGCTGACCTATATATGCTTAAATTGATGATATAAGTTTCTAAAATTTTTGGAAATTTTTCAAATTTGATTTTGAATCAATCTAAGTTGAGTAATTTCAAATATAGTATGACTAGATAATGGTGTGTATGTTGAAATTGAATTATTTGATTCTTTATGGCATCAAAATAACTTGAATTTGAGGTGAGTTGATTATGAATCAATTTCTAGAAATATTAGATTTTAATTTTACTATGATTATAGAATTAAAACGAATTTGGAAATTACATACAAATTGGGAAGTAACCTAATCAACTAAGTAGACAAATTTAGGTGAATATTTGATATGATCAATTAATTACCTAATTTGCATTATTTCCATTTAGAAAGAGTTTCTAATTGGTAATGTAATCATTTAATGGGATTAAATAACAAAATTACATTGAATTTCTAATTAAGACCGAAAATCCAACTTTGGTTCAAATGTTGAAAACCAGTTTTTCAAATTGGAATCCAAAATGACATTTTCTAGTTTAGCTTTTCTTTATGCAGTAAAGAATGCATGTTAGGGGTGTATGGATGGTCTAATGGATAATTATAGACTTTGGCCAATGTGATTAAGCATTCATAGTTAATCTTTGTTTTATGGTAAATAGGGTCTACGCGTCCCTGCCTTTCTTTCTTTCTCATGTATTTCTATTCTCATCTTACTTCCCTTAAATGTAAAATGAGGATAGTTATTTTGAAATATATAATTAGATTACATATAATTATAATATATTAGAGATACAAAGGAGCAAGGAGGTGGTGTCATATGCAAAAAGACTTAGAAATGGAAATCGGTTTCTATTTAAGGCTGTAATTCATGTATCTATCTAGGTAAGACCTAGTCAATCCTTTTATGGCTTGAAGGATTGACAATAGATAGTCCATAATCATACCATACAGTTAATATAACTATCTTTATATATCTTTGTGATGGATGATATATAAATGCATGCTAAATATAAGATGAGACTAAAATTAACAAAATCCCTCATTAAACAACATTAAAGCTTACGTCTTCCATTAATATGACGAGAATGAGAGTTCTTTTTGTTGGGATTCTAACATGCATCACATGCATAGCATAGCGAAAAATTAAAAATTTAGAAATTCTAGAAACAATGGATCATCCTATGTATATTAAAATCAGATATACCAACTACTTGCCCCAAGGCATAAGGAGTCCAATTCCAAGTAGAATACATAAAAGGGAGTCCAATTTGGATAAGGAGAACCCAATCGGTAGGGTACTAGCCGTATGAGCCTGCTGCCTGTGCTCTAGCAGGCCCGCAGAGTACAGCATGGGCCCGTAGCGCATAGGCCTACTGGCCTACTATGCCTTGCGAAGCCCGCAGTGCACCATTAGCCCACTTCTGTGCTCACATAGAGCATCTCATGGTCATGATGCCTTTCACGTCCGGAAAACTTTTCCACGTCCGCAAAACCGTCTAGTCTAAATTTTCTCTCTTAAACTTGGATCAAATCCAAGGCCCATTTTAATCTTTCATCACACTCTTCTATGCATGTGTCCCAATAGGTTTCCGGTTATGTTGGCCACTTAATTTATCATATAATATTGAGCAAGTCAAGAGCGGTGTCTAGCCACACATCATGACCCCCCAATTGATCAAAAAGGTGAGTGGTCTGACTCGAACTCTTTCATAGAACAATTATCTATGCAATTTATTATTTCACCTCACTATAACCCACTTGGTTTAGAGTATGGACAATGTGTCAACTCTCACTAGACTAACTACGTCATACCTAGTCCAAGTGATATTCATTTTTTATCCATGAGACTCATTACTCTAATAAGATATGTCCCTGAAGACCATCTTTAAGACATGTCCACCTCGTGCAAGGATTTCTGAGTAATGCTCTCCACAAGAGGCCATAGGTATACTCTCCTTTTTTCAGGAGTGGTGAATCCCTTATTAGCTACTCAACTACCTTCGAATACCTTAAGCTATACCCAATCACCTCCCTAAGAGCGATCTCTAAGAGGCAACAAAGAATGGAGTCAAAGTATAGAATCAATATCCAAGATAACCTTGAGCACCTCAAGTCTAAGGATACTTGCACCATTTCTATGATGAGATTATCACTAACATATAAATAGATAATCCATATGATTGTCTCATGGCAAGTCATTCAATGTACTTGGCTACACTTAGCAAGCATCCACACGTTAACTTTAAACATCTCATGTCTATAGTTTATGAGATCAACTACTTGATCCAATCAAGAAATATAATATGTACTAGTCTATCCAGATTAACAATGTCTCATCTTATTAATCCTATGACTAGGGATAATTTAGATATAAACATATTTACATATGATAGGAATCTCACCATCATGATATTATCATGATTTCCTTCATGTTGTGTTTTATATCATGGACTACATCATTTGGTTTAAGATCTGTATCAATTCATATATACATGAACACTAATATAATGCAAGAATGCATATATGTATATGTACATTAAGTGCGTAAAGTGATTGCCTTTAGAGCACCTCTCTAACACTTATAGAGTTAGGGTTGTTAGGCAAACCCAAGCCCACTCTACATGAACATGTTCAAACCATGGAAATAAAATTTCTTGATTAATGGACCGGCTTTAACTAGACACATTATCTTGTTAGGAAAACCCAAGGTTAATATGGATAGAGATGAACTTAGGTAAGTGTACATGTGATGTACACATATCAAGAGTTGATAACCCAATGACTATGTATATATCAATTAGTTGATAGCACTAAATTCGATAGTTGCATATATATAAATGTACACAATCGGTATATAGATACGTACCAATTGACCTAAGGTGCCTTGTTAGGCAAACCCAATGTCATTATTAACGATGCTGGATATCGACCTGATTCATAGTAAGGACTATAGGTTCGCAATAAAATAGTGGGAGCCATAATATATTTTATTAAAGACCTAATATCATGCATTCATGTACGCACTTCTACAATCTCATTCTTTACATCTAGATTGTTAGGATCATACCTTTTAATGTGAATCAAAGCACAACAACAAGTTAAACAAATTGACTAGACTGAAATTCCTTGATTGGCTTAAAACTGAGAATGGTTTTCAAATCTGAAAGGTTGTCGATTTCTTGGAAGAGCTATTTTTCTTCCCTTACTGCTAGAGATGCAAGTGTTATGAATGGGTTGCATACAAGAAGTATTTGGATGATACTAGGTTGGTTCTATGTTATCCAAACTTCAAATACAACATGGAAATGGATATAAAACCATTATGTAACATCTGAGGGAGATGGTAAAAAAGCAAGCTCACATTGAGCGATGTGAGATATCTAAATTCTCTACCACTCCAAGATGATAGAAGGGAGATCTAAAATGCAACATGCATTATAGACAAAAGGAAAGGGCAGAGAGATGGCCTATAAGAGACTTGCTTCCATTATGGCAAGAGTTGAAATATGGAAGAGGAATAATAAAGTTTATTTGGAGTTTTTAAAAAGTAGAAGGATAATGCATTTGGATGCACCTTCTACTTCAAGTAAATTTGTAATTTAGGTTAATATTATTCCTTGTAATAGTACATGGATATTAGATACTGCATATGGATCTCACCTATATATAATATGCAAGACCAAAGAAATAATAGATAGTCAAAACTATGCTATTGGGTAAAAGTTGCTACAATAGCTATAAGAGCTTATGTTTTGACGCCTCTTAATGAGTTGGTTTAAGAATTAGTCGGTTGATGTTATTCCATATAAGATATGAAATAATATAAAACATATTCTTTCATAAATGAAAGTTTAGAATTGTCCTGCTTAAATGAAGCGAATAACTTTAGATTAGCTGAAAGCTTAATCTAACCTTGTGTCTATATGTGGGATATCCAATAAGAGTCTTTTGGATATCGGTTTTACTACTCTTTGGAACAAAAGGTATTTGTTTCAAAGTATTATATCTCTTACGAGAAAGAGTTTTTTTCTACAAGAAGATAGTAGGAGCAAGATTGAACTTGATGAAGTTCAAGATGCTCAAGTAGACACGAATCAACTGAGACAAAGCTCGAATCTATTATTCATATAGATGAAGTAATAGTGAGACCTTATAAAATACAAGAGCTTCATAAGTAAAGTAGGATACGTGATGTTCCCAAGAGATATAAATCTCTTATAAGTGAATAAGAAGTCTTGTTGCTCATAGCGGATAATAAGCCTACTACTTATGAAGCAATTATAAAAAGTTTAGAATATGACTAATGGTTGTAAGCCATAAGTCAAATACAGATTCCATGTTTAAAAACCAAGTATGGACTTTAGTTGACCCACCTAAAGGGATAAAGCCCATTAGGTGCAAATGGGTTTTCAAGATGAACACCAATATGGAAGGTAACATAATTACCTATAAAGCTAAGGTTAGTAATTAGAGGCTATTGTCAAAGACAAAGGTTGACTTTGATAAGACCTTTTCTCCACATGCTATGCTTAAATCTATCATGTTACTCCTAGCCATTGCTACTCATTGTGATGAGATTTAGCAAGATGTAAAGACAGCTTTCCATTAAGGAAATCTGACTTAGGATGTGTATATTTCACAATTAGAGATATTCACATCCACTAGTGGTGAAAAGGATACAAATTTCAAAGTCCATTTATGGATTAATGTAAGCATCCGAGAGTTTGAATATCCAATTTGATGAAACAATTAAAAAGTTTGTTATCTCATAAAATATGGATGAATCTTGTGTTTACAAGAAGGTTAGTGGGGGTGTTGTTGTGTTTCTAGTGTAGAATGTGAAAAACATACTATTTAGGAAACGACGTCTCAAATCCAAATTAGTCTATTTGTTATTCTCAAAGAATTTCTCTAAGAAAGATCTTAAAAGTAACCTGACAGAAGAGGATTAAGATCTATAAAGATAGATCTAAGAGGTTGCTTGGTCTTTCTTAGTCTACATATCTAAGATACTAAAGAGGTTAGCATGGAACAATCAATGAGAGGATTTATTCTTATGATAAATAGGATTACACTTTCTAAGTCTTTATGACCAAAGACATAAGGCAAATAGATTGGCATAGATGGGACTTCATAAGCTTTGCTTGTTATGTTATGTACTAGGCCCAATGGATATTATGCTCTGAGTGTCATAAGTGGATATCAATATAATCTTGTAAGGGGTTTTTGGGTGACTATTACGAACATCCTTAAATACTTGAGAATGATTAATGATACATTCTTGATTTAAGGGGATAATAAGCTTAAGGTGAACAGGATTATAGATGCCAACAACCAATTTGACAGGGATAACCAAAATCCTCGTTAGGCTATTTATTCATATTGAATGATTGGCAGTCAATTGGAAGAGTTCCAAACAAGTGATGACTGCAGATTCCACAACTGAAAGTACATTACAGCTTCTAAGGCAGTTAAGGAAGCAGTTTGGATAAGGGAATTCATCACAAAGTTAGAAGTGACTTCGAGCATTATTAATCCAATATGATTGGAATAACAGTGGAGTCATTGTATAAGCAAAGGACTCATGGTCTCATCAAAGATCTACACATATACTCAACGTTACTAATTGATTAAGGAGATCAATGGTAGACATGATATAATGATAGAAAGAGTTCCTATGATCCTAATATAGCTGATCAAGTCACTAGACCAAATCCCCATATTGCCCAAACAATCACCAAGAAGGGGGGAATGAATTGGTGGGAAGTTAAAAAATTTTCACCTACAAGATAGTAGAAGAAAAGGAGAAAATTGAGACACGAATTTTATAAAGGTTCAAGTGTTAACTAACCCTACTCCTCTTCCCAACTTAGATTGGGTATTCACTAATCTAATCACCTATATTACAATCTTTGGAGTTTTAACAAGCTCACTCCCAACTAGGTGTTTTATTAAGGCTAACTTTCAACCCAAATTTCTCTTGTGTTTGTGGCTCACACAATAACCAATTTCTTGTAATTTGGCTCACACTACCAAATTACAAGACAATCCAAGTGTATTAAGATTAACACCTGAACCCTTATACAAAAACAATTAATGAAAGGATTGAGAAAATAAATTGCAATAGCTTTGGCACTTGTTAAGTTATTGAATCTCATTAAATGGCCTTTTGGTAAAGTATTTATACTGATTACCTACCAATTAGCCATTACAAAGTGGTGCCATAACTCTTTCTAACGTTCTCTTACAAGTGCATTAAATGCAGTCTATAGAGAGAAGTGTCCCGATCGGGAACCATGATGTCCTGATCGGGAAATACCCAATTTTAATACGTGGCAGCTTCTGGTTGGCTGAGAACCCTAATGGCTAGTTTTTATTCAAGTGTACCAGTCGAGACTCCATGTGTCCTGGTTAGGACTTGCCCGATGATGCCACTACCAGAAACTTGGGTCTTCTTGGCTCGGGACTACCATTCCAGGTCGAGACCGAAGTTAGTTTGACTAAGAGTGTTTTGACTTTCTGATAATATGGCACATTTTGGTTGTGTTTCCTCTTCAACAGTCACATCTTTTTTTAATATCCCGCTCGGACCGCAACCATTCCCGATCGGCAAACTGAGTGTCCCGGTCAGGACATATCATGTCCTGATCTGCTTTTGCTATTGGAACTTTTGGATCATCATCCTGTAAAGTTTCCCGATATGGACACTTGTTTTGCTTAGTCTGCACTGCAGTCCTAGTCGGGACGTTTGTGTCCCGGTCTGGAAAATGCCTATCCCGGTTGGGACATACCTTTTCCCGGTTTACTTTTGCTACTAGAACTTTGAGGCACTTAGAGACAACGTTTTCCCGGTCTAGATATATTACTTCCTGGTCTATACTTGTGTCCCGATCGGGAGTTACACGTCTCCAAGAAATTCTTGAGTTGTTCAATGAGGAAACCTTAACCAAATGTGCTGAAACTTTGAACACTATCAAAACAACACTTAACAAGAATGTTAATAACAATTAATTTGATTGTCAAGATCCAAATAGAGAGCAATCACCCTATGGTTAACACCTCAAAAGGAATATGATGGTCATATCCTTGCCTATGATGTAATGTACAATGGTGATTGGCTTTAGTGTAAATAGGAGATTGTTAAAGATGTACCTTGAAGGTAATCACCTTAGGCACTTAATATACACATCAGTAACGACAATCTTTCAATATATTGGTATTCATGTGCATATGAATTGATGTCGATCTTAAACTAATTAATGAAAGTCCTTAATATGAAACACAACATGAAGGAAATCATGATGAGATCATGATTATGAGATTCCTATCATATGCAATGGTGTTCATATCTAAATGATCCCTATTCATAGGATTAATAAGATGGGACATTGTTAATTTGAATAGACTAACACATGTTATATTCCTTGATTGGATCAAATAGTTGATCTCATAAACTATAGGCATGAGATGTTTAAAGTTAACATATGGATTTTTGCTAAGAGTAGCCAAGTATATTGGACGACCTGCTATGAGGCAATTGTATGGATTATCTATTCAAATGTTAGTGATATTTTCATCACAACAATGGTGCAAGTATCCTTAGATTTGAGGTACTTAAGGTATATTGGATATTGATCCTGTACTTTGACTCCATTCCTTGTTGCCTCAGGAGAGGTCTCTCATAGGGTGGTGATTGGGTATAGCTTGAGGTATTCTAAGGTAGTTGAGTAGCCAATATAGGATTCACCGCTCTTAGTAAAAGGAAAGTATATCTACAGCCTCTTGTCAAGATCATTAATTGGGAAACTTTGGCCAAAATAGATGTGTCATGGAAACGGCCTTTAAAGACATATCTTATATAGTAATAAGTCTTAAGAACAAGAACAAACATCAATTGGACTAGATAAGGCGTAGTTATCCTAGTGGGAGCTAACACTTATACCATGCTCTGAACTGAGTGGGGTAAAGGATGGTGAAAGGATAAATTGCACAGATAATTGTCTATGGAAGGGTTTATAGTCAAACCACTGACTTTTCGATCAATTAGAGAACATGATGTGTTGCTAGATACCGCTCATGATCTAGTTAATATCATGTGACGATTTGAGTACATAACCGAGATCTTAATGGGTCACACGTATAGAAGGTATGAAGGAAATGTAAAATGGGTCTTGGATGTGATCCAAAACATAAGAGAGATAAATGTACAAAAGAGTTTTGCATTCGGGCAAGAAAAGCTGCTCACTGTGCCGTGGTGAAATCGTCGTGCACATAGTAGAGAAAGTCTTTATCAACGCGTGCATATGGAAAAACACCACGCACACAATAGATTGTTGCTAGCATTCTACAGCCTCAATGCACCACGCACGCGGTAGATGTAGCACGAATGCTACGTGCTATGATTCAATAATATTTTACTATGAATAGGAAGCAAAACTTAGTTTTTAAGTCCCCATCTCTAATTTGGATTAGAGAGCATGTAAATAGACCTTTTAAGGGTCTAAAATATGGCTACCTCCCTAAAATTATTTGAGAAATAATTCCTTCTTCTCTCAAAGATAATTTTCCTTTCTTAGCATAAAGGATCTTTGTCAACCCATCTCCTAAGTGGTTTTGTTCTTCATACCTTCATGTGGATTACTATTAGAGGCGATCTTAGATAAGATTGATGTGGTTTGCAATAACCTAACAAGAAGGAATTGAAGATGCAAGAACCATGTTAAAAAGGTAATCATCTACTGCCCCTAGGTTGGTTAATCGATTTTGTTGGCATAAGTAGATTTAATGGGTTCAAGTTTTGAAAAATTTTAAATATCCATTACGTTCTTGTATATGATACATGTTTAAATCCTAATAAGATATGGCTAGCAAAGAACATGAGGTTAACGATAGTTATAGCTCTTTAGAACATTAGGAAGGGATCAGCCTAGCCAGGCTAGTGTTCAAGGGTTAGCTACTACCCCGTCTTGAAAGTTGCCTTCTGGCGGCCGGGCGGGCCAATTTCCGAATCTAGTGACTCAATAGATTTTAGCTTTGCTCTACAGGATAGCACAGACTATACAATAGGCCCTAGCACCTCCACACCACCTCCTCTCCCACCACTGCCAATGGTACAGATGGACAAGGTTAGGAAGTTTGGGGCTATAGACTTTTAGGTAAGAGTGAGGATGATCCAATTGCAGTTGAGTTTGTATTAGAGAAGACTAAGAGAGTGTTTGAGGACCCCTAATGCCTAAATGGTCTTAGGGCAAAGTGTGCGGTCTCTTTACTTCAAGAGGATGCATATGCTTAGTGGAAATCAGTTAAGGCGAACCAACATGCACCACAGCCACCTACTTGGGAGTTCTATGTGATAGAGTTTAATAATATGTGTCACGGGTATACGTGGATAAGAAGAAATGTGAGTTCTTCAACTTAAGATAGAAGGGCAAATTAGTGGTTGAGTATGAGAGGAAATTCACTAGACTAAACAGGTATGTAGTTGGGATTATTGTTCATGAGGTTGAGAGTCGCAAATTTGAGGAAGGGTTAGATGCAGACATTAGGTTTCATATGGTCTCACATCAGTATCAGGACTTCTCTCAGCTGGTGTCATCAGCTATCAGTGGTGAGTAGATGAAGAAGTTGAAGAGGCCCAGTGAGTCATCAAGAAAAGACTTCAAGAAGCCCTTTTTTAGAGCCATCCAGACATTGAATAAAAAAGCTCGCACAAGCCCAAGTCAGTTTCAGCAAAGAGGTCAAGGTTAGGCTCATTCAACTCCCACTAGGAAAGGACCACCCTCTAAAGCCACTTCCACTACTTCTAATAATCATACTCAAACTCATAGAGAGCCAGCACAAGAGTGTATATCTTGTGACCAAAAGCATATGAGTGTTAGGGACCTGCAATGTGCTATAACTATGGGTCTTGAGATTATTTCAAGAGAGACTGCCCTGACTCGATTCATGAGGCTCCCACACAGATTCAGGCTTTAGAGCCTACTCAAAGCAAGGGATAGGGACAAATTAAAGGTGGCTAAGAGGGACATAAACCAGTAGTTTCAAAGACAGTGAATCAACTAGGGTATAATTGCGCACCAACAAAAACCTATACAATAAAGGCAAGAGAAGGTCAGACAGCGACTGATGTCATAGTGGGTATGTTTTCTCTACATGGCTCTTGTATATGTATTGTTATAGATCTGGGTTCTACACATTCATATATCTGCACGAGCACTCCTAGTCAGCACAGTATGGTCAGTAAGAACTTAGAGTATGAGATTAAGCTCATAAACAGTTTAGATCATAGTGAAATAGTGAACAAAGTGTATAGAGATTGTCCTCTGGTAGTTCATAGGAGAGTTTTCTGTAGATCTCATTGAGTTACCTTTCCACGAGTATGATGCCATTCTTGGCTTGGATTTGCTCTCTCGACATGGGGTGGTGGTAGATTACAGGTCCAAGTTTGTGATGCTTAAGACTGCGGATCAAAAAGAGATTATGGTGATAGGTGAGTTATTTTCACAGGCTCTTGAAGTTATATCCACATTAATGGCCAAGAGGATGATAAGGAAAAGATGTGAAACTTATCTAGCTCATGTAATTGATACCAGAAAGGGAGGTCCATATCTCAAGGATATCCTTACACTCAAAGAATTTCCACATGTGTTTCTAGAAGATCTCCTAAGTTTACCACTAGAGAGGGAGGTTGACTTTTCTATATAGATCACTCTAGGCACAACGCATATTTCATCCACGCCATATAGGATGGCACTATAAAAAATGAAAGTGCTTAAGGCTCAATTACAGAAGCCTCTTGATAAGGGCTTCATTAGGCCGAGTGTTTCTCCTTGGGGTGCACCAGTACTTTTTGTGAAGAAAAATGATGGATCTATGAGGCTATGCATAAACTGTAAATAGTTAAATAAGGTCACTATCAAGAACTAGTATCTGTTGCAACGAATTGAGGATCTCTTTCATCAGCTTAAGGGTGCAGGAGTGTTCTCCAAGATAGATTTGAGATCCGAGTATCACTAGTTATGGGTTAAGATGGAAGATATAGCTAAGACGACTTTCAGAACCAAATATGGTCACTATGAGTTTTTGGTTATGCCATTTGGGTTAATCAATGCTCCGGTAGCTTTCATGGATCTCATGAACAGGATTTTCAGAATTATCTAGATCAATTTATGGTTATCATCATTGATGACATCTTGGTATATTCAAAGAATCCAAATGAACATGATAGATATTTAAGGATAATGTTGCATATTCTCAAAGAGCAAAGGCTTTATGCAAAACTCTCGAAATATAAGTTTTGCCAAAATGAAGTGGCATTCTTGGGGCATATAGTATCAACAGAGGGAATCAGAGTTGACCTCAGCAACATTAAGGCAATTATGAGTTGGGAGCCTCCACTGAATGTGACCGAGATCAGGTGTTTTTTTGGTTTGGCAGGTTACTATAGGAGATTTATCAAGGACTTCCTAATGAATGCTTCTCCTTTGATAAGGCTTTCAAGGAAAGATGTCAAGTTTGAATGATCAGATAAGTGTCAGACTAGTTTTGAGAGACTCAAGAGTATGCTCACAAAGGCTCCAGTCTTGACATAGCCAATCCTTGATAAGAAGCATATTATTTACAATTGTCATGACCCAGACCGAGGACCGTGATCAGCACTAGGGAATGGGTAGGCTTAAGGCCACTAAAACCTGTAGCAAACCTAAACATAACATACCTTGTATCTCAACCATGCATTAATATAATATCAACCCATTATCCCATCATCTCATCAATATCATAATCCATCATATAATCTAACATTCTCGTATAAGGTAATGAGAAGATCTAGATTATTTAATACAATAAGAGAAATAATTTAAAAATATTACATCAAGCCCTCACGGAGTAAACAAAATATGAGGTAGTCCAAAATAATCTGAAACGGATATCTACTACTTGAGAAAAATAAACGAGAGGAGTCAACCTCCACTGAGTGAATCAATATCATATAACTTTATAACATACAGTCACACAATATTATATATATATATATATATACATGCAATGAGTTCATGCATCATGAAAAATCAATCATCAAACAATTAGGTGAGTAACTCAAGCAGAACCCTAAACCTCCATTCTACTAGCCAATGACTCTCTTAATTCCAAATGATTGGTGCCCTGAGAGCAAACTCGACTAGGATCCTTCTCTCTAGTTGTTTACTTATCCAAATGGTGTCGGTGCCCTAAGAGACGAACTCAATCAGGGTTATCACTATCAACATCCATATACATATCATATCATAATATATTTCATTCCCTGAGAGATGAACTCAACCAGGGTATCTTGTCAATCCACCAATAATTATAAAATCACTACCAATGTACACACGGTCCTGATGTAACCTATCAGGTGGCACGTTCTGCTATAGTTCTCATCCCAACAATCACATCACAATATCACATCACAGTCTCACCCAATCACATCTCCAGTAAATCACATTCAAGCATATATTACTATATGTATATTAATAATAATATATAATTTAATATTAATTAGCATGCCAGAGAAAATCTAGGGGAGAGGGGTAACATGTTATAAAATCATATGATATTAACTCACAGAGCTATAGATTTCCTCAATTATCTGCTTTCACAACTCTGCAGCAGCTAGTGGGACCTTTGGAGAATCTATAAAAATTATAAGGAATATCAATATAATATCAAGAATAAATCCTAAGCCTAGACTTTTCTAAGATTTCCCTATAGAAACCTTTATTCAAACTTTTAACGTAATTTCTACCGAAAATTCAACAACACATCCTTTAAAAACTAGACAATCCCTACGCTTACGGGTCATAATTCTATAAAATATATCATCATCATCTCAACACAGTCAATTACAATCCGGGTCTCCAATTTATTATATACCCGATCAACATACATAATCAACTCAATAATCCATAATTTGTCCATAATTCAACTTCACTAATAACCACCTCATAATTCTATTATAATATCTAAATATATTCTCTAATAATTCTCAAAATCATGTAATCTATCAAATACTTAATAAAATAAATTTATTACATTAATTAAATAATATACTTAAATTTCACAAATAAAATTATATCTCACTATCTAAAAATTGTACAAAGATGTGGTTGGTACCGAATGACTCAATTTAACGAATCAGAGATTCTGCCTAAAAACGTCCGGTCAGTGATTGCCGAATTCCGATGACCGGAAAATTTTTGACATCGACGGAATGGTGATCAAAGGGTACCAATAGCTTCCTTAGGACGTGGGAAGTCCAAAAGTACAAGTCTTGTGTCTTGAAAGTGACCAGAAATGCTTAGATCTACAAAAGTTTTTGGCGACTCCGGTGAAGAACTCGAACTTCGATTAGCCTCCAAACATCCCTTCCCGAAGCTCAATTGGTGTAGTCCAAGGTTTTTGGACCTCCTAAATCCATTCTGGCATTAGAATCGTGAAAAGAAGTCGAGAAGGTGGAGAAACGACAAGGGCAGCCTAACGCCTGAACTTTATGCTACCATTTTCTGTTGGATTCCGGAGAAATAGAGGTCACCAACATATTGGCGAGGTTGAAAACTACTAAAGCCCAAATTTCATGTCAATCGGAAGTCGTTTGGGTAGTGATCAGAATGGAAATGGCGGTGGAAGAGAGAGAGAGAGAGAGAGCTGATAGGAGAGAGTTAACACCATATTTATAGTCAGTGGAAATTTTGTAATTTTTATATCAACTCTTGGGTTTTACGAAATTTTACCCACAAAAATAATTGAATCATGTATTATGAAAATTAAGGGTATTACAACAATGATGCATCTCACAATGGATTGGGTTATGTCTTGATGCAGGAAGGGAAAGTGGTTGCTTTTACTTCCAAAGAGTTAAAGCCATATGAAAAGAACTATCCTACACATGATTTGGAGTTGGCAGCTATAGTCTTTGTATTGAAGATTTGGCGTCATTATCTATATAGGGAAAAATGTTTCATTTACACTGACCACAAGAACTTAAAGTACCTTCCCTCATAGAGAGAGCTAAATTTGAGACAAAGACGCTGGCTTGAGTTGGTATGATAAACTACCACCCAGGCAAGGCCAAAATGGCAGCAAATGCTTTGAGTAGGAAGATTATAACAGAGTTACTCATCAGACCCACTCTTAATCAAGAAATCAAAGATGTACAGAAGCAAGATAGCCAGTTGTTTGAGTTAGCTAAGTTAGTCTCCAAATGAGAGAGACCTGGTTTAGCAGTTGAGCTAGATGAATGTCTATTCTATCAGGGTAGGTTATATGTACCCGATGTTGAGGATCTTAGGCAAAGGATTCTCAAGAAAGCCTATGAGAGCAAGTTTGTCATGCACCCAGGAAGCAACAAGATAAATCAGGATTTGAAAGCTAAGTTCTGATGGGCAAGCATAAAGAAAGACATTATAAAGTATAACAAGTGATGCCTCACTTGTTAGCAGGTTAAGGCAGAATAGCAGGTGCCTTTAGGATTGTTACAGCTGATATCTATACCAAAGTGGAAATGGGAGCGAATCACCATGGATTTCGTGGTCGGTCTGCCTTTGACACTGAAGAAGTATGATGCCATATGGTTTATAGTTGATAGGCTCGTGAAGTTAGCGCACTTCTTTCCTATCAAGAGGAATTATTAGTTGAGCAAATTTGCAGAGATCTATGTAAATGAGATAGTTTGATTACATGGAGTGTCTATCTCTATTATTTCAGATAGGGACTCTAAGTTTACATTGTAGTTTTCGAGTAGTCTGCAGAGAGCCTTAGGCACTAAACTTAACTTCAATACCTTTCATCCTCATACCAATAGATACTCAGAGCGAGTTATTCAAATTTTATAAGATATGATGAGAAGTTGTGTGATTGAGATTGAGGGTAGTTGGGATAAGTACCTCCTTTGATGGAGTTCGCCTATAACAACAGCCATCAGTCCAGCATCCAAATGGCTCCTTATAAGGCACTGTATGGTAGAAAGTGTCAGACACCATTATGTTGGACCGAGCTCAGTGAGAAAAGGTTAATAAGGTCGAACTTGGTGCAGGAAACAAAAGATAAAGTAAAGGTTATTCAAGAAAGACTCAAGGCAACTTCAGACAAGAGAAAGTCCTATGCAAACCTTAAGAGACGAGATATTGAGTATTTAGTAGGAGAGAAGGTTTTCCTCAATATTTCCCCTTGGAAAAAGGTTCTGAGATTTGGGAAGAAAGGCAAGTTGAGTCCGATATTCATTAGACCTTATGAGATTCTAGAGAGAATTGCACCGATTACTTATAGGCTCACTCTGCCACCAGAATTGAGCAAGATACACAATGTTTTTCATGTGTCTATATTGAGAAGGTACAAGTCAGATCCTTCTCACATTGTACTCATAGAGAGTATAGAGGTGAGACCGAATTTGACTTATGAAGAGGAGCCTATCCAAATTCTAGCTAGAGAGGTCAAGGAACTCAAGAATAAGAAAATGCCCTTAGTGAAAAGTGAAAGGTTTTGATCATGTATCACATACATATAACGCAGCGGAAAATAAAAATTTTCAAAACCTGAATCTATGGATTATACATGTGCCAATTAAAACTAATTTAACCAAAGAAAATTCAGAATTTATACCTTTATAATTTCCTGATTTTTCTTCAACTTCTCACCTTGTTGGGTTATAGCAAACCACAACAATCCAATATTGGATTGTCTCTAACAATATCCACGCAAAGATGAGAGGATGAAACCACTAGGGAGATGGCTTGAACATACCTCAAAGTGCTAGCAATGGTGTATGTTCATATGAGAAGAAAATTAAACTCTTTAATTTTCTTCTTTAATTTTCTTGTTATCTACAAAAAATTTTCTTCTCCCAAAAATTTTTCCTTATCTATTTTCTGTCTTTTGCGGTCTTTTAAATCCAAAAGAAAATCAGAAAAATAGATCCAAAATGAAGAGAGGAGAAAATGGGAGTTATGAATAGTGAATGGCCAATTTAAGGGTCATTGGCCAGCTGCTGCGCGCGGGCACGCACAGCAGCTCGCCTGGGTCTGCTGGCCAATCGGTAGGCCTACCAGGCCAGCAGGCCCGCACGGGCCAGTACGGCCCTGCACGGGCCCTTATGGGCCCGTCAACCCCCTCGAGTGATTTTTCCCAGCGATCTTATCGCGAACCGACTCAAAATAATTTTCTCATATTTTGGATGTCATCCTAAGCCATTTTGCTCATTCTTTACACCTCTAAAGCGTGTGACCTATTAGGTTCCCGGTTATGTTGGCCACTTAAATTATCAAATAATTTAAGCAAATCATAAGCGGTATCTAGCAACACATCATGATCCCCAATTGATCGGAAAGTTAATGATTTGACTACGAACCTTTCCATAGACAACAATATGTGCAAATCGTCCTTTCACCATCCTATACGCCACTCGGTTCAGAGCATGGACTATGTGTTAGCTCCCGCTAGACTGACTACATCACATCTAGCCCAAGTGATGTTAGATCTTGTCCTTGGGACTCATTACTCTATTAGACATCTCACTGAAGATCATCTTCAGGACATTTCCACTCTGGCTAGAGATTCCCGAGTAATGATCTCGACAAGAGGTCGTGGATATACTCTCCCTCTATCAGGACCAGTGAATCCTCTGTTGGCTACCCAATTACCTTCGAATACCTCAAACTGTACCCAATCACAACCCCATGAGCAACCTCTATGAGGCAACGAGGAATGGAGTCAAAGCACAGAATCAGTATCCAAGATATCCTTGAGTACCTCAAGTCTAAGGATACATACACCATTTCTATGATAAGACAATCATTGACAATTGAATAGATAATCCATACGATTGTCTCATAGCAGGTCATCCAATGTACTTAAATACTCTTAGCAAGCATCCATATGTTAATGTTGAACATCTCATGCTCACAGCTTATGAGATCTACTACTTGATCTAATCAAGGAATATAACATGTGCTAGTCTATCCGGATGAACAATGTCCCATCTTGTTAATCCTATGACTAGGGATAATTTAGATACTAATATAATTACACATGATAGGAATCTCATTATCATGATCCCATCATGATTTCCTTCATGATATGTTTCATATCATGGACTTTTATTAATCAGTTTAAGATCTATATCAATTCATATACAAATGAATACTAATATAATGAAAGAATGCCTTTATGAATGTGTACACTAAGTCCTTGAGGCGATTGCCTTTTGGGCACATCTCTAACAATAGGCTCTAGCTGGAACCTAGCCTTGCCTTGGCCTATTGACTGTCTCAAAAGTGGTCCTGATATTACCTGTGTGGCCACCTCTAGCTAGTGTAGGTGCAGAGGCTGTGGTCTGAACTGGTGCATTTTCCTTCATCATAGGACAATCCCTCTTTATATGGCCCTGCTGGCCATATCTGATGCAAGCCCTACTGGTATGTCTGCACTCCCCATGATGATGTCTGTCATAAGTACCACATAGAGGAGCATCCTCTCTAGACCGAGTCTAGGAGCTATCTACAGCTGATATAGTACTGGAGGGCTATCCCCTCCTCTGAAATCCATCCTGATGATGGCCCTGAGACTGGCCCTGGGAATGGCCTTGATAGGAGTGGCCCTTCTTATTAGCATATTGGGTCAATAGGGTCATCTGCCTTGTGCTCTCATCTTCCGCTCTCTTTCTCTTTCTCTTTCCTTGCTCAAGAGTGAGAGTAGTAGAAATCAGATCTGGGTAGTCATTGCAACGAAAACAAGCAATCACATCCCTAATCTCGCTACTCATGCCATCCTCAAACCATCAACGCATATCACTCTCTGTGCTGACCAACTCTGGAGCATATCTACTCAACCAAGTAAATTTTGTCTCGTAGTCCATAACTGATATCCTCCCCTGCTTGAGAGTCATAAACTTTCTCTTTTGCTCATCCATATATATTTATGGTATATAGCGGACTTTGAACTGCTCCACAAAATAATTCCAAGCAACTGGCTCTGTCACTCCTAGTCTCCTAAGAATTGTCTTCCATTAGTCATATGCATAAGACTATAGTAAAGATAGCAAATCTGGCTCGATCCTCTCAGGGACCTCCAGCTCTATAAAGACCCTTTCAGTCTGGTCTAGCCACTTCTCGACATCTACTGGATCACCAATCCTCTTACTCAAGAAGACTGTGGCCCCATGTTTCTTGAGTATATCAATCTGGATGACTGGCTTCAACGGTGAAGGTGTAGGCGAAGCAATAGCCTATTGTGGCACTACTCGAACAATCTATTGCAATAGACCAGCCATTTGCTGCATAAGGGGAATCTGGCCCTAGTCAGCCTGTCCAGCTATCTGATTCAAATCAGGGACTCCCTAAGGTCCCTAAACATTACCCATACTAGGCTTACGGCGTGCCCCAGCATCTTGGGAATCTCCCTCCTCAGAAATGACACAATCTACGGATCCCGACATCGCTCACACTATCCTACAAGTTGATAGAGAAGTAGCCTTTGTCAGAGTTAGATGCTACATGTGAATGCTATGCATGATAAACCCATAGCCTGCTCAGGTTTAGAACTGCCTAAACCTGGCTCTAATACCAAAAATATAACACCCTCCTATATAGCATACTAACCCACTATACGAGGGAGTGCTACAGTATACATGTTATTAAACTTTTAGTTATTATTCCCTTTTTAGCCTTTACCATTTTAACATATTATGCTATCATTCAACTGATTGTACATAGCAATATATAACCATATAAGTAATTAACATGCATTCATGCTTATGAAATAATCTGAAATTAATAAATCCGTTAACTAGGGCTAAACATGCCCAAAATAAAATATCCATAAATTCTTAATATAAAAATCCTTTTCGAAACAAATGTTCAATATCCCATTATGTATGAAAAGATAAGATGCATAAATATGAGCTAACTCTAAATCTGGATGCTCTGACCGGCTTGGCTTCTTTGTGTCAACTCTTCCTAAGGCTCTAGACATGCATACAAGAAACCCACGCACTAAGCTATCCAAGCTTAGTGGTACATATAATCATATAAATTCTATCATGCATATCATACATGTTCAAATCATATCATTCATTACATGAAAGTCATAAGATAACACTTTGTCTCATTTTTCAATTCAAATAATTATAGTCATGCCATCATGCCAATCAAATCATTACACATCTCTGTAGCGTACCTAGTAAGCAGAAGCCTTTCCTTATTCCTCATATTATATTACTTTACCCTGTTTTCATTTATTCATTTAAATTGCCCAATCACTCTATACTAGACTAGTGGATACGGGTTATGAATAGGGATGCTCTCAGAGTTGAAGCCACCCTACTCACCCAATCATAACTTTATGTATCTGTACTCATAACTGTATATAGAAATTGTTAGCATAAAGGGTCAAAGGCGCTCTTAGAGTTGAAGTCACCTTGCTCGATAAATAATGCATGAAAAATCCTACGGTACCGTAACCACCCTTAATGGTGCACCATCTGTCCTATAGTCAATCCAAGTACGAGTAAGGGCATTTTAGTCATTTCCACTTTATTCACATGAATCATATCCCTTGTTCATTAAATAGCATTTCCATGATATCACATGGCAACATATACATGATAACACATTATCACTTATAACATCATAATCCATGTATCATCATGACCATATATCTCATCTCATGCCATGTATCATCATGACCATATATCTTATGGCCATAATCTCATTTAAACATGCCATAATCCATTTAACTCATTGAACACCAATAAACATATAAAATATCATGACTATTCCATGCCATTAATTCACACTATTGTGTCCAAACATTTCAGATCATTATTCATGGCATTTATCAGCTATAAACCATCCAATAAACCCACACACTAGCAAACATGCAGCCAAAAAGTGAATAAACATGATTATATGTACACACCTTAAATAATAGAGCCGAAACCTGTTAGAGATGTGCCTAAAAGGCAATTGCCTCAGGCATTTAGTATACACATTCATAAAGGCATTCTTTCATTATATTAGTATTCATTTGCATATGAATTGATATAGATCTTAAACTAATTAATAAAAGCCTATGATATGAAACATAGCATCAAGGAAATCATGATAGGATCATGATAATGAGATTCCTATCATATGTAATTATATTAGTATCTAAATTATCCCTAATAATAGGATCAACATGATAGGACATTGTCGATCCGGATAGACTGGCACATGTTATACTCCTTGATTAGATCAAGCAGTAGATCTCATAAGCTATGAACATGATATGTTCAAAGTTAACGTATGGATGCTTGCTAAGAGTAGTCAAGTACATTGGATGACCTGCTATGAGATGATCATATAGATTATCTATTCAAATGTCAATAATAGTCTCATCATAGTAATGCGGCAAATATCTTTAGACTTGAGGTACTCAAAGATATCTTGGATATTGATTTTGTGCTTTTGACTCCATTCCTTGTTGCCTCATAGAGGTCGCTCATAGGGTGGTGATTGGGTACAGCTTGAGGTATTCGAAGGTAATTGGGTAGCCAATAGAGGATTCACTGCTCTTGATAGAGGGAGAGTATACCCACGGCCTCTTGTCAGGATCATTACTCGAGAATCTCTGGCCAGAGTGGAAACATCCTGAAGATGGTCTTCAATGACATGTCTAATTGAGTAATGAGTCCTAAGGGCAAGATCTAACATCAGTTGGGCTAGGTGTGACGTAGTCAGTCTAGTAGGAGTTGACACATAGTCCATACTCTGAAGTGAGTGGGGTATAGGATAGTGCAAGGATGGATTGTACTTATTGTTGTCTATGGAAAGGTTGGTAGTCAAACCCTTGACTTTCCGATCAATTGGGGGTCATGATGTGTTGCTAGATACCGCTCATGACTTTCTCGAATTAATTGTTAATTCGAAGGGCCAATATAACCAGGAACCTAATGGGTCACACGCGTTGGAGGTGTGAAGAATGAGTAAAATGGTTTTCGATGGGATCCAAAAATATGAGAGAGTTATTTAGAGTCAGATTGTGATGGGATCACAAGAAAATTAAATCTGAAAAAATTGCTCGGGGAGTCCCGGGCTCATGGCAGGCCAGTGTCTGCACGCTAGGCAAGCCCATGTGCACTACTGCAACTGGATCATTATCTCTCTTACCATAAAAGTCAATGGCACTATATTTCCTAAGCTTCTCATTAGTAGCCTTAGGCTTAGGTAGAGGTGGTGGCTGTGGAGCAGGCTATGGTATAGCTCTCACCACTCTCTCAAATATACCGGCCATCTGCCTTATAAAAGGATTCTCCTCTCGATCTGGCTGTTTAGCTGTAGGCTGTGAGGATTCAGGTGCTGCTTCATGCCCATGTACACTTGTAGCACTAGGATAGGAAGGAGTCCTAGTATCCGGGTTACTATGGCTCTTAGCCATGCTAGGGTCATGTTCTTCCGAAGGCATTCCCTATAATCCTATAAGTTGACAAAGAAAGCCCATATCAAAGTCAAAAAGACATGCATGTTAGCCATTTTCCCCACTTAGGTCTAGAAACGCCTAAACCTATGCTCTAACACCAACTAACTTGTGACGCCCTAACTATATAACAGGATTATGCCTATTATTTCCCCTATAATAGGAACAATCCCATTATATAGATAGAATGTCACTATCTTTACTTATCTTGTTCTATTATTGATTATTCATATTCTTTATTACTATTTTTTTTCATATCATATATAGTTTTCGACTTAAACCCCATACATGTACATAATACATATATCTAATATTGTGTCAAATACAAGTTGTTTCTACAATACCCATATGCATAGGTGTACAAAATACAAAACTTGTTAATTTAAACCCATAAACTGGATCTCAAATGACTTCTCTTGATATGGGCTCTGGTTTACTTCTCTTCTTTCAACTTGGCTATCTACAAGCTCCTTGACCTGCATGAGAAAAACTCACACTAAGCTATCTCTAATTTAGTGGTACATATAGGGATTGGGATTTTCCCATGCAAACATATAAATAAGGCATAACATATATCATGTCATAGCATTATGAACATTATATCATGTTTATGAAAACTATAGAAATGTTGTATCACATGCATTCATGTTATATTATATGCCTTAACCTTTTTACCATTATTCGTGCCATTAACCTCTTACCATCAATCATACCTGTCATGTTCATTTTCTTTTCAATAAGTAACTTTGATAAATATAGCCCAAACCTCATTTTCGGGACTAGCCAGATACGGGGTGTGAAGTAGGCGCACCCAGTCCAGAGCTAGTTATCCTACCACTCTCTATATAGGGTAATAAAGTAGGTGCTCCCAGTCCAGGGTTAGACATCCTACATACCCACTTTGTTCCGTATGCTTGTCTGAGCTCCTCAAATCAAAAGACTGAGTATAATAATGGATATGAGTGCTGGGAATAGGAGCACTCAGTCCAGGGTTAGCAACCATGTTCCCCTCTCATACCTCGTAGTGATACATATTATTTATCCCTTTTATGGTGTACCATCTATCCTAAAGTAGTCCTCGGGTGGAGAAATAGGCATTTATACAAAGTAACTCTTTGTTTCAATCTCATTCTTCTTGTTTCCATCATATTAATTATAATTCATGCATGTTCATATATCACATTTATGCTTATTAATATGTTTCCATGTAACATTCTCGACCATCCATACATGCATTATCACATGCATTTTATTTGAATATATTTATTTTATAAATGTCTGTCACACGAAACACATGCATACGTAGAGATTTCGGCGTGAACATATTCACGAGATAAACTTGACACA
>CATIWF010004534.1:0-11845 GCA_949630135.1 Balakata baccata | reverse complement strand
GGATTCCATAACTAAAAGTACATGATATCTTCCAAAGCACCTTAGGAAGTGGTTTGGATAAGGGAATTCATCACAAAGTCAAAAGTGATTCCTATTATTGTAAATTCAATATGATTGGAACAACAATAGAGCCATTGCATGGTAAAGGAATCGTGGTCTCATCAAAAGGTCCAAACATGTACTCAATCTTATCAATTGATTTGTGAAATCAATGGTAGATGTAATGTAATGAGAGAAAGAGTTCCCACTTATCAGAAAAATATATGATCGAGTCACTAGACCAAAACCCCAAAAGAAATATGATAGTCATATCCTCGCCTGTGGTGCAATGTACAATGGTGATTGGTTTTAGTGCAAGTGGGAGATTGTTAGAGATGTGCCCAAAAGGCAATCGCCTTAAGCACTTAGTGTACACATTAATAAAGGCATTCTTTCATTATATTAGTATTCATTTGCATATGAATTGATATAGATCTTAAACTGATTAATGAAAGTCCATGATATTAAACATAGCATGAAGGAAATCGTGATTGGATCATGATAATGAGATTCCTATCATGTGTAATTATGTTTGTATCTAAATTGTCCCTAGTCATAGGATGAACAAGATGGGACATTGTTGATCCTGATAGACTAGCACATGTTATATTCCTTAATTAGATCAAGTAGTAGATCTCATAAACTGTGAGCATGAGATGTTCAACGTTAACATGTGGATGCTTGCTAAGAGTAGTCAAGTACATTGGATGACTTGCTATGAGACAATCATATGGATTATCTATTCAAATGTCAATGATTGTCTCATTGTAGCAAAGGTGCATGTATCCTTAGACTTGAGGTACTCAAGGATATCTTGGATACTGATTCTGTGCTTTGACTCCATTTCTTGTTGCCTCATAGAGATCGCTCATAGGGTGGTGATTGGGTGCAGCTTAAGGTATTCGAAGGTAATTGGGTAGCCAACAGAGGATTCACCGCTCCTGATAGAGGGAGAGTATACCCACGGCCTCTTGTTGGGATCATTACTTGGAAATCTCTAGCTAGAGTGGAATTGTCATGAAGATAGTCTTCAGTGACATGTCTAATTGAGTAATGAGTCTCAGTGACAAGATCTAAAATCACTTGTGCTAGGTGTGACGTAGTTAGTCTAGCGGGAGCTGACACATAGTCCATGCTCTGAACCGAGTGGGGTATAGAATGGTGAAAGGACGAATTGCACATATTGTTGTCTATGGAAAGGTTCGTAGTCAAACCACTGACTTTCCGGTCAATTGGGGATCATGACGTGTTGCTAGATACCGCTCATGATTTGCTTAAATTATTTGATAATTTAAGTGGCCAACATAACCGGAAACCTAATGGGTCACACGCTTTGAAGATGTAAAGAATGAGCAAAATGGCTTAGGATGAGATCCAAAATATGAGAAAATTATTTTGAGTTGGTTCGTGATAAGATCGCGGGAAAAAATCGCTTGGGGGTTGACGGGCCCATACGGGCCTGCTGGCTTGGCAAGCCTGCCAGGCAGGCCAGCTGGGCCTGCAGCACGCTGATTCCCCTAATGTCACTATATAAATGGCCAAAATTGGCCATGCACTATTCATGCCTCTTCATTTTCTCCTCCTCTCAATTTTGATCTACTTTTCTAATTTTCTTTTGGATCTAAAAGACCCCAAAAGACAGAAAATAGGTAAGGAAAAATTTTTGGGAGAAGAAAAATTTTTGGAGACAACAAGAAAATTAAAGAGTTTAATTTTCTTCTCATATGAACATACACCATTGCTAGCAGTTTGAGGTATGTTCAAGCCATCTCCCTAGTGGTTTCATCCTCTCATCTTCGCGTGGATATTGTTAGAGACAATCCTAGATTGGATTGTTATGGTTTGCTACAACCCAACAAGGTGAGAAATTGAAGAAAAATCAAGAAATTATAAAAGTATAAATTCTGAATTTTCTTTGGTTAAATTAGTTTTAATTGGCACATGAAAATCCTTTGATTCGGGTTTTGAAAATTTTTATTTTCCGCTGCGTTATATGTATGTGATACATAATCAAAACCCTTCATGAATGACAATTACTACTTGTAATTGTGACTGACTTAGTACTTTAGAAAGCTTTTGATGATTATTCTCATTGAGTTGCAACTCATCAAATTGCATCATTTTTCAGGCAAAGAAAAGTAATTAGCTCAATTTGGAGGTGCATACCATATAGAGGACATGGATCACAAGTCATCGACCGAGCCTCACCAATCTCTCTCCTTGCATTGCATATATGTATAGGAACATGACATTTGTATTTTGGGTTGTGTATCTGTATATGTATAAATTACTAAATATGTAATGATGTGTAAATGTGTATTTGACTTTAACCTTTCTAACTAAAATAATTGAATATAGTGTCTGAATTGTTAACATATGTGATGCTTAGCTGTCAAATGTTACAAAGTGATAATATTATATGATCCAAAAAAAAAAAATTATCTAGTGATAATATTATATGATCCAAAAAAAAAAATTATCTCTCATTATAAACAGGACTATGTTCCATTATATGCAATATTCGACAACATGATATAAGTATAAGTGATATCCATAGGTATAAGGTGTTACTTATTTCCTAACAAAGATTTTGATGTATAGAATATTTGTTAGAAAACCAAAAATGAGCAAAATATAAACAAGACAAATAACCAAATTGGCTCAAGCCATTTTGGAAATGAGTCATCCAATTCATGTTCCAATTATCAATTTGGTCCTCACTCCTCCAATTAAGTTGGACCTGAGCTCGCCAAATTACAACAAATGGTTTCAGAGCCCAAATAGCCTAACTGTCCATAAAAGATCCAGAAGGTCTAACATGAAGAGCTCATATCCTAGCAAAGATTTGTGACCCAAGATCTGAAGTCCAAGAATAAGACTCAATGAGGAAGATCCAGGCAAAAAGATGATCAAAACCTGTAGCCCATGACCTGAATCCTAAGAAAAAAAGGCTCAGTGAAGAAGACCTAGACAAAGACAAAGAAAATATGTAGTCCAAGACCTGAAATCCAAGAAATAAGGCTCAGTGAGGAAGACTCAAGCAAAAGACAAGGTAGACTTGTGACTTCTAAGGTTCATAGAGTACAAGCCCAAATAAAGAAGAAAGAGACTTGAGACCTCTGAGACTCAAAGAGGAATATAAGACTGGACCAGGGCAGTTGGATTTGAGGGGGAGTATCGGAAAACCAAAATCTCACATAGGTGGGATAAAGGAAAAATGAGCAAAATATAAACAAGTGAAGCAGATAACCAAATTGGCCCAAGCCATTTTGGAAATGAGTTCTCCAATCTATACTCCAACTATCAATTTGGTCCTCACTCCTCCAGTTAAGTTGGACCTGGATCCGTCAAATTCCAACAATATTTTCCACTTCTAGCATACCCAATTCAATAAAAATAAGAATCCCTCTTTCACTGTACTTGTGGTGTTGAATACACCATTGTAATCGATCTTGTTGAGAGAAAGTGCTTCAATACTGATAAGAGAGAATGGAAAATTCTTGTATAGATCTAGTCTATATGGATCAAACTAATGAGATAATGTCATCTAAATTATTTTGTCAATATAGCATTGATTTTCTTAAACTCAGTCTATGCAAAAATTTTCTAAAGAGATTTCAAATTGGAGAAAAGAAGTGCATGTTAAGGAAATAAATTCGAAGTCCAAATAGCTTTGAAATTCATAGGCAAATATTGAATTTCTCATATGAATACAGCAACAACTTTAATATATAGCAGCTTTATTCGAGTTGGGAAAATAAGAGGAAAAAAATAGCAATTAACCGACCCCCGGAACTTTGGAAATAAAAGAGAAAAAACAGCAATTAACTGACCCCCCGAAACCTAGAAACTAACCCCAATTTAGTACTAACCCCAA
The DNA here is from genome assembly GCA_949630135.1 of Balakata baccata. NCBI lineage: Eukaryota > Viridiplantae > Streptophyta > Magnoliopsida > Malpighiales > Euphorbiaceae > Balakata > Balakata baccata. The sequence continues at coordinate 7,929 of CATIWF010004534.1, read as the reverse complement.
TTTAGTATTTGTACGAAGTAACTTTCAAAACTGATAGCCTTCATCAATTCAAGCTAACATGATTACTTTTATTTCACAATTAAAAACTAGATAAACCTCGCAAATCATTAGATCCTCCAAATCTTGGAGCTTAAGAAGGAAAAAGTAATAGAATTTAAGATAAATTACTAATACACTCTTGAAGTTTAGTTAAATATATTAATTAATCCAATCTTTTTTGGAAATATATTACAAAATTTCTCAAATTTGATTCCAGAAACTAAAAAACTCTTTGTTGCTTTTGAATGAAATATTCCGATAGTCAACTAGAATATTTTATTAGTCAACTAAAAATAATAATTTGACATTTTTTTTAATTTAAAAAATACAATATCATCCTGGTGATACCAATGACGAAAATGGTTCTTCAGCTGCAGGTACTTTTCTATCACATCCTTTTCTGTCGTCTTCACTTCTGTGACAAGATTTATTTGAACTCAATATACTCTTTTTATTAAATCCTTTTCCGTTGTCTTCACTTTTCTGATGAGATGTATTTAAAGCTTGGTCAGCCTTGGAGACAATCTTTGAGACAGTAAATCCTGCATCCTCGAAAATTTTAGATCTAAAAGGAATCAAAGGTTTACGAAGAACAACATCAATTCCCTCATATGTCCAAACCCCTAACGCTGCCTCTCCTTTTAGTCCAACAGCAAACCACCCCAAACCAGCTGCTGCAATATCTATAGAGCTTGAATCCCAACTGCTCCCAGAGATGCGAAATTCCAGCCGTTCCCATTTTCCAAGCTCTTGAACTCGTTTCTCCCCGATTGGAGGCTGAAACAATTACACAAAATGCCAAACTCACATATTAAGCAACTTTTTTTTTTTGTCATACATTAAGCAAACAACACTAATAAACAGATTGCTTTTGACACAGTTATGAACTAATATATAATGGTTAGGACTTAGGCGGCTGAATACATATTTGGGATCTCCAATAGTTAAGGCTTCAGCAAAGACATGAATTAGCGTAGTTCTTTATAATTGCATTATCACAAACAACATTTTCACTCAAATTTTCCTAACCAGTAGGTCAAAATATCAGCAAATTGAAAAGGGAAGAGAGGACAGCTTGTATTGCAATTAGTCATTTCATATGCCTAACTAAGCTACTAGTCATAGTACTTCCTGTCAAACCAACAAAATATTCACTATTTTCTTAAGGCATTCAGGGCACATGTATAGAATGTAAGTTTATTCGAAGCACACGTGTTATAAAATTTTTTAGTCTGAGTTAGGAGTGTCATAATAGATGCCAATATGTAAATATTTTTAATAGTTCTCCCAGAAAAGTAGAAAGATTTAAGTTTCTATTTAGGATCCAAGTCCCATACAAGTCTCAGAAATTGAGGGCATTTATTTGTTGGGGTTGCCAAAGAGGCGTTGTCTAGTGGCAAGAGTTGAGACCCTGGAACCATGAGGTACTAGGTTTTATCTATTTGGATGATGGTTGTTTCTCTTCAGCTTTATCCAATTTTATATGATCAATCATGAGTATTATGAATTTGTACCTTTGTACTTCTATCTCCTAAAAAAGAAATCCTGGAAAGTTAACACACCCAGAAGTTTAAGTCAGCAAGTAATGATTCAGTTTATAAGAATTAATATAATAAAAACTACAGAGAATTCTCAATGATTCTGCTACGTTAAATAATGTCATGTGATGCAACCTTATGTGCAGCATAGCCATGAACTCTGTGATGTAAAAGGAATTCTAAGCACAAAGCTAAGAAACTTTTGATTCTTTTACAGCAATTAGATCTGAATTCTTATTGTGAACTGCAGATTTCAGTTACTCCACTTCATGTTCTTCTTTGGACGTGACCTTATACTTAAATTGTTTTTTTTTTTTGGAGATAAATAAAAAAAACTGATTATTGCTATTTGCTACTTTCTGTTGCATAACCATAATTTATTACATAAATTCCGGTCCAGATGCAAGCCAAACAAGGTTATCTTATGTCACTTCCATAAGGTTAAAAAAAAAAATTTTTTTTTTTAAAAAAATGGCATGGACAAATATCTAAAATGGGATGCCAAGAGAGACAATCAAGAACCGTAGTTATTAAACAAGAGAAAATCATACTGAAACCACACCTGTAATTGATGACCAAAATGATCTTCTAGCATAGTGCTTGCATTTTCTGTTTTTCCCATATGTAATGGAAGATATGGAGAAGCCCATACTGTAATATACACAGAATCTACTGATAATTCTTCAATGTCCAACCTTATTAGCCCACCAATATGAACTGAATGTCCTTCCTGTCACAACTAAATGTAAGTAAGATAACCATAACAATATTAAATGATTATATGACAATTCTAACTCTGAAAAGAAACAGAAACATCATACTGAAACAAAGACATAAAGGATGCAAACTGTCATAAATGAAAAACAACATGAGCTGCTATTAGTATGAGAAAAGTTATAATTTGTTTCTATATTAAAGGCAAAGTGCCTTGTTGATGTCCCTCAGATAGATAAGTGATAAGTATTATAGGAAATATAAGTATCTAGATATAATATTAGTGAAATTCTCATAATTTCTGGAAACATGATTAGAGGGATTTGGTGATTAGATTTGCTAAGAATGGAAATGGACTATATTATCTTGATGATAGGATACTGAATAAGCTACATTTACCAATTTGATTCTTTAAGATGTCTGATGCAAAATACCACCAACAGTGGCCGAATAGTATAGCTTAAGTGTCACCCTTGGACCCACAAAAAATCCTATACCTCCGAGGAGGCCACAGAGATGGAGAGATAATTGGAGATTGAAAGAGTAATTAAAGTAGAAAGTTGAAAGGATAATTAGTAGGAAAAACAATATCCAGAATAGTTTTCAAATCATAAGGAACATAAAACTGAATAAACTCCGTATGATTCAAATTATAGATCATATATTCATCTATAATTTTGGTCAATCAGATTTACATGCCCCTCTCAAATTATCTTAGACCTGAATCAAATCAGATCTTACAAGTTACAAATCATCTTCATTTTATATTATGTCTCCACCTATCTCTATTCCTATGTCTTACTTTTCTCTAAGGCTAAATGTACAGAGGAAAACTCTGCACATATAGAAAAAGATAAACATAAAATGCATCAAATTTAAAGCAACAAACAAAGAATAAAAGATTATTTATTTGCTACACAAGTAAATGGACAAAAAGAGAGAGAGAGAGAGAGAGAGTTGAACTCAAAATGGTCTAACGAAGACTGAATATGCATCAGATGACTGGAATACATAATTGTTTCATAAAGGTTTACAACAAGATTAGAATTCAACTAACCTTGATTCTATATGTCCTGGGTTTCAACTCCTTAGTAATGTGAACAAGCTTCTGCTCATCTCTAGTTAGCCTTGTTGTAATCTGATGTGGATTCAGAAGTCCCGGTGAGTCAAATAACTTCGCCTGCCCTGGAAGAATACCTTCCACCCTAACAATCCCTAATGTGGTTCCAGGCACAGGTGCCTCTGTTAAATGAGTTAACTTTCCTACGCCTCCAGCAGCCCACTTGCTCATTGAATTTATCAATGTGCTTTTCCCTGCATTTTGCATCCCTACAGCCCACACATTTCCTCTAGGCCCTGCCAATTCAACCACATCCTCAACCAAATCCTTCAATCCCCAATCTTTAACAGCACTTACAAAATGTAGTTTCTTAATAATACTAACACCACCTTCCCTCGCTCGCTGTCTCACCCAATGCTCAAATCCTGTAGGTGATAGAGAAGTAGGCAACAAATCAATCTTTGTCACTACAAGCACTATTCTAGGCACATTCCCTGATTTTCCTTCTTTCCAAGCAGTGAAATTCTCCTCAATTGCATCTGATACTAACTTAGCTACCTTTTTTGGGAAAGACCCTTCAAAATCCACTGCATCAACAACCAGAAGAACTACTGAACGAGCCCCAGTAGAAGTAACCAAACGCTTACCTACAGTATGATAAAAATCAAATTCTGGCAACAGATTCTCTACACTTGGATCCTTCACTTTCCCATAGTGTCTCAAAGAGTGACACCTACCACAAACAATGGGTTTCTCTTCTGTTGAAGGGTTTTGGGTTGAACAAGAATTGGGCTCAAGGTTTTCAGGATCAATCACAACACCCCTTTTCAAGGAATTTGGGAATTCGGATTGGAAGGAAACGGGAACGAGATGATCGCGGGATTTGTAATTGGGGCCCTTTATTGATGGCCGGGTGAAGAAACCAGGAGCTTTAGAATTTGAATCTTGCATCTGGATCCCACAGCCGGGGCAGATGGAGGCAGGAGGAGTAGCATCATCATAGTTTCCATCACGGGTGAAATTCGAAGGAGAAAATTGTTGTTTGGATGGGGGGTTTGAATTAGTGGGTTTTGAAGAGAAATATGAGAAGTACAGTGATGAGGAAATTAGTAAGTGATGGTGCAATAGAGAATTTGAGACAAGAGCGACCGAAGAGATAGAAAGAGATGGGGGAAAGAGAGAGGGAGAAATAAAGGATTTTAGTTTGGATTTTGAAGCAGAGAGGTTTCTAGCTATTATCATCTCTCTTCTGTTTTTGAGGTGTTAGAAACAGGTTTAGGGTTTTAGCAGCTGTGGCTTGACCTCAAATTTTTAAAATTATTAGCTGCATGTTTGATATGTGGAATTACTTTAGATAAGGAAAACAACAAAAGAGTAAGGCTCTCTGTTTTGCGGAAAATATATATTTCTTACATTTTTCTACATTTGGTACATTTAGAAGAATTGTTCAATAAAAAATATTTTTTTCATAAAAAAAAATTAAGTCAAGTTCCATATTTTCTTTAAAAAATGAAAAGTTATTTTCCGAATCTCAATATATTTATATAAATAAAATTTTTTATACTAAAACTAATTAAATATATACTAATTAATATATTAACTATTGAAAATCACTTTTAGTGACCACCAATAGCCGTTTATTGGCGCCGATCACAGTACATTTTTTTAAAAAAATTATTATTTTATATAATTTTTTTTTATATATAGTTATAAATTAAAAATATTAAATTTTGAAAAATTTTAAATATTTTAATATGTAAAAAAAATAATTTTTCAAAATACACCAAATACTGGAAATAATTTCCTTAAAATTTTACATGTAAAACCAAACAAAAGAAAACAAATTATTTTTCTAAGAAAATATTTTCTTGAAACAGATTATTTTTTGGAAACAAACAGATTTTAAAATATAATTTCAGCTTTTATATCACCCGAATTTGGCAGTAGAGGCAGCAACCAAAGGCTCAAATCCAGGACCAGCACAAGCCGTCTCTCTAAGAGTTACTTCAGAGAGCTTTGACATATGCTTTTTTCCTTTTTTTTTAAGCTATGAAGTCTCAAAACCGAGATATTTCAAGAGGAGCTAAGACCATTGGAACACTATGTCCCGGCTGACAAATGCTTTTTTAAATTGCCTCCATTCTCTTCATTCCGCTTGACAACAACTATTCAACTATTAGCTTTAGCTCTTAAGAAAATTATATGCACCAACAACCAAAAGAAAAAAAGTTGTTAAATAAACTAAACATCCCCGTAGTTGATACCGTCTGTCTCTTTTAACAAGCCTGTCTAGTTTCCCAACCAAAAATTAAAAAAAAAACAAATGTTATATCTTCGCACGGAAAGTTTCAATTTCAACAAGGGGTGAGCCATGCTCGGTTTGATTAATTAATTGACCAAACCAAATTAACCAAAAATAGCCTACTATGTTAATCAATCACCAAGTGAAAATCATCGGTTAACAGCCAAAATTAACTAAATTATTTCAGTTAGTTCAGTCAATTTCACCAGTTAACTGAAATATACACCATCAATCATCACCTCTAATTAACCATCTATTTAAAATTTAATTCCGGATTCAGTCCACATTAAAGTTCAAAAGAAGAACAATTCAACACAAAGCCTATTCTCAAACAGATTGCTAAAGAGGTAGACATATCTAAGCTAAGTTATCCCCATGCAATATCTGAAGGTGTCAATAGGAATATACTCCTCCAGATTATGACCTGAAAAGCAAATTAAATGGATAATAAATGAAGAATATAGCTCCGTGCAGCATGGATCTTCACTGCCATCTTATATCAGCTAGCACTCAGCCTTAGCACACAGCCTAATCTTAGTCCATAGTTGTCAGCATTCTGTTAGTTTGTGCTTTATGGTACTTGCAGCTATGTTGGCTATTGACAACAACACATGTCAAGCTCTAATGATGATAGAGTTGTAGTTATTTGTCACACCTAGTTAGTATTTAGAGGAGCGGTTATTTTTGCCAGAAGCCAGTTAGCTTTATTAGTGAGGTGGTTTCTAGTTTTTAGTAGCTTCTTGATTTTTGTAGCTCATCATTCATCAATGACGTGAGTTTTCTGTCAATTTCGGTCTTAGAATCTTGGTTGTTTACTGTAATCAGTAAACTAAATTCTTGATCATTTTCTGTTCATGGTATCAGAGAAAAGCTCGAACCACTGGTGTTAATCTCTTTTGTTGCTTTTCTTCCACAATCGTGTTTCTATCGTGTGATGGCTGATCCGGCGAGAAAAGAAAATGATTCAGGAAGAACACACAATTCTGAAGATTCTCAATCAGGAAGAACTCCAGACTTCAATGATCCTCCGTATCTACGAGGATCTGACAATCTTGGCATGGTTCTTGTTTCAGCACCACTCATGGAGTCAAATTTTTTAACCTGGAGTCGTTCAATTAATTTGAATTGCTCTTAGTGCGAAGAATAAACTTGGATTCATTGATAGAAAGGTTGCAGAGCCTGAAGAAAACGATCCTGAATTTGACAAGTGGAAACAAATTGCTTTTATGGTCACATCCTAGCTATTAAACTCTATGACCAAAGAATTGGCCAAGGCATTCATTTATGCCTCTAGTGCCAAAGAATTTTGGAAGGAGCTGGTTCAACAAATTGGAGAGAGTAACGGGCCACAAATTTACCAGATCCAAATATCTGTTATCAGTAGTCCTAATGCATTCACTGTTTTTTATATATTAATTATTATACCACAATAGACATATGTATATTTCACATTCATAATAAATAAATATTCAAGTTGTTGATTATATTATGAATGCAATAGTTAATAATACAATGAAATATATGGCCCTTTAATTATCTACAAAGAATTTATTATCAAGGTGTTGATAATAATGAGTTAAATATCTCTGGTAAAAGATAATTTTAAAAATGTTCATAATCGGTATAGGACAATGAATTGGGTATTTATTGAACCTCTAGGTTATCACATGGTTTATTTTGAGGAGGAATCTCATTCTCCATGATATAATGATATCTAAATAAATCAGTGGGATCTTAGAGAGTTAAGGGTACTGAACAGTGACGTTTGATAATAACTACACAGATAGCGCCAAATGTCAACAGTTATTATCTTAGTCATAATATATGAGTCTTTTGTGACTCGAAGTCCTTTGACTTGAGGTGTCAAGACTGTCCTTTCATGGGTAGTTGTGGAGGTGCTCTTGCCTTGTACTGGGCTATCCGCTCTTGGTAATCCAGCTTGTAGTCACCATAATTAGTCATATAGTGAGATATGAGATTACCAATAGTAGGACTCGTTATCCTGTAGCACCAGGGCAAAATCTTAATGAAGTTGATATTTTGGTTCTGATAAAATAAATTCATGGCCAGGAGAAATATGACTTATTCAATGTAAGATTAAATTATTAATTAGATTAATAATGATAAGTCTTATTTTAATCAGAACGCAAATTATCACTCATTAGAATATTGACTAATAGGGTTTGACATGCTGTGACCCTAATCAATATCGGGATCATAATGAGAGGACTTAATATTATGATTTAGAGGTCAAAATAATATTTGTGATTTTATCG
>CATIWF010004524.1:0-10680 GCA_949630135.1 Balakata baccata | reverse complement strand
GTTTTATGTTATTTCATATCTTATATGGAACAACATCAACCGACTGATGAGTTATTATGTTTATCACATAAACATAATCTCATGCGCATGACCATAAAATGAACTTTAAGGAATTTTAAAAGCTTATTATATACCTCACTATATCTAACAAGATTCAGCTACTACTTTTAGCCATATCATTATGCTATGGCATATAAGATATGGTTCATTTAGATAAAATCTTATTATCTCTTATATGACATTGAAACATTTAACTTAAGTATTATTTCACTTTAATCTAATCTAAGTGTCTTAATATTTTTACTAGATTGTTCCTTTACTTCATTTTTAAATTCTTTGAACATTTCAAAGGTTTCAAATTTGTATCTCACCATATACATATACCTAAATTATGAGTGATCATAATTAAGGTAATGAAGTAGACAAAACCATTTATGGCATGCATGAACATTGGTCCACATACATCTACATATACAAGGTCTGTCCTTTTGCATGTTCATCCTTTTTCACTAAAAAGTGATTTTGTTAACTTGCTTAGCAAATGAGATTTATATATGTCAAATGATTCACAATTAAATGACCCCAAGTTACCATAACCCATCATGTGATTCTCTTTTATATGCCCGAGTTGACAATGCCATAATTTACGGTTTTAGGTCACCAACCCATTAAATTTAATATTGAGGATAGAATTAAGCATTCCACAATCATAAACTCTATTGCATAATGTTTTAGTTTCATAAGAAATATTATTTGACCACACAGAACAACAATTATTCTTAATAGTCAAACGAAAAATTTTTGTTTAACTATTTAATAAAATTATATTCTTTATTCATAAACTAAAACAAAATTGCAATTGTTTAAACCTTTAAACAAGCTTACTAGAGAGTGTTCAAACTTAAGCCTCTATAGCTATTGCAACAACTATTGCTATATGGCCAATGTGCATAGTTTTAACTCTCCTTTCTTAAGCATTCTATTGTTTCTTTGGTCTTGCATATCTTGTATATGTGAGACCTAAATGTAGATTCTAGTACCCATGTGTTTTTACAAGAAACAATGTTATCCTCTTTATCAAATTTACTTGAAACATAAGGTGCATCTATATACGTTATCCTTTTGCTTCTTTAAAATTCCAAATATGCTTTGCTATTCCATTTCCATTTTTCAACTCTTGCCATAATGAAAATACTTTTTAAGATGTCTATCTACTTTTTCCTTTTATCTATAATGCATGTTACATTTTAGATCTCCCTTCTATCATCTTGGAGTGGTAGAGCAATTTAGATATATCATATCACTCAGCGTGAGCTTGCTCATTAGTCATCTCTCTAAGATGATATATAATGGTTTGCATCCATTTCCATGCCGCTTTTGAAGTTTGAACAACTTAGGACCAATCCATTGTTATCTAAGTATTTCTTATATGTAAATTGCTCATCACACTTTGTATCTCAAAGCATTAAGGGAAGGAAAATAACTATTCCAAGACTATGGCAACGTTTTGGATTTGAGAACCATTCTCAGTTTTAAGCCAGTCAAGGAAGCTTAGGTTAGTCAAAATGTATGACTTAAGATTATGCTTTGATTCACATTGAATGATGTGATTCTAACAACTTAGATGTAAAGATTGAGATGTTAGAATGTACGTGAAATTGTATGATTATTAGGTCTTTAATAAATTGCATTATAACTCCCACTTTTTTATTGTGAGTCTATAGCCCTCGCTATGAACCCAAGAGAACTTATATGGAAGTTCTCCTAGTGGGTCGATATCCAATTTGCTAAGAATGACCTTGAGACAACTCAACAAACCATCCTTAGTTTAATTGGTAGGTATTTGATCCATACCAATTGCATTTCATGCAACTATTGAATCTTGTGCTATCAACTAATTGATGTGTGCACACACTTTGGGCTATCAACTCTTAATATATGCATATCTCATGTACACTTACCCAACTTCACCTCCAATACTCATTGACCTTGGTGCAAATCCAACAAATTAATGATATTGGTTAAGCCCAACCCATTAATCATGAAATCTAATTTCAATGGTTTGAACATATTCTTATAGAGTGAGCTTGAGGCAACTAAACAACTTTAACTCTAGAAGAACTCTAGTTCTCCCCACATTAATGGAAGGCATAAGATGTCATTGTTTATTTAGCGAGGGATTTTGTTAGTTTAGTCTCATCATGTTATTATTGCATGCTTTTATATATCATACATTCATCATATGGATATATATAGAAAATTATATTAACTATATGGCATGATTATGGACATACTAAAGTCAATCTCTTATGTTAACCTTAGGGTGATTGCTCTCTATTTTGATCTTGACAATCAAATTAAATGTCACTAACATCTTCATTGAGTGTTGTTTTGATAGTGTTCAAAGTTTTAGCACATTTGGTCATAAATTCCTCATTGAACAAGTCAAGCATTTCATAGAGATGTGTAACTCTCGACCGGGACAGGTATCTCCTAACCACTCAAGTATAGACCAAAAAATGTGTGTCCAGACCGTGAAACATTACCTTATGATCTTCCAAAGTTCCAATAGCAGAAGTAGACCAGGATAGGAGATGTACCGACCAGGACATGCCATTTCCAGACCGGGACATGTTATAGTCCAATCAGGAAATTCAAAAGGACATGACTGTTGAAGAGAAGACACCACTAAAATGTGTCAAGTCATCGTAAAGTCAAAATGACTGAGGTCCCGACCGGGAATTACTCAAGGCTAGCAGACCCAAGTCCTTAGCTATGGCATAATCAGGCAAGTCCTGACTAGGACACAAGGAATCCCCACCGAGAAAATTGAATAGGGACTAGTCGTTGGAGGATTTAACCAATCAGAAGATGCCACATGTCAAAATAGGTCATTTCCCAACCGGGAAAGCTATGTTCCCGACCGAAAACTCCTTTATGTAGATAGCATTTAATGCACATGTAAGAGAACATTAGAAAGAGTTATGACACTACTTTGTAACAACTAATTAGTGGGTAATCAGTATAAATTCCCTACCAAAAGGCCATTTAATTCAACTAACTACTTTCCAAGTGTCAAAACTCTTGCAATATATTTTGTCAATCCTTTATTAATTATTTGTGTAAGGATTCAAGTGTTAACCTTCAAACACTTGGGTTATCTTCTAATTGGGTAGTATGAACCAAATTACAAGGAATTGGTTGTTGTGTGAGCCATAAAAACACAAGAGAAATTTAGGTTGAGTGTTAGCCTTAGTAAAACACCTAGTTGGGAGTGAGCTAGCTAAAACTCCATTTGTAATCCAAGTGATTAGATTAGTGAATACCCAATTGAGGTTGAGGGGAGGAGTAGGGTTAGTTAATACCCGAACCTCTATAAAATTCGTGTCTCAATTTTCTCAATCCTTTTAGCTTCCTTGTAAGTGCAAGAATTTTTATTTTCTAACCAATTCATCACCCCTTTCTTGGTGATTGTTTGGGCAACACTTGGTATCAAAGCAAAGTCTAGAAATCAAACTTTATTAGCTCTAGCAAAGATCTACAATGGCCCAAAAAGGATTCCAAAGCCTCAAACCTTATTTTGATGGGTCAAACTATGCCCATTAGAAGTTTAGAACGGAGGCATACTTGGATAGTGAATGAATTGATGTGTGGGATATTGTTCACAAGGAATGGACACCACCAATAAGGAAGAACACTGAAGGAGAAGATGAACCTCTTCCAAGAGATGAGTGGACTGAACCATACAAAAGAGCAAATGGCAAGAACAAAAAGGCTATGGCCATCCTAGCAAGCTCTCTTTCTCTCGAAAAGTGTGAGAGAGTTCAACATTATCCAACTGCCTATAATATATGGAGGACTTTGGAGAACTACCATGAAGGCACAAAGCAAGTTCGTTCAAGGAAAATTCAGCTCCTAATGAATGAGTATGAACTCTTCGAGATGAAGCCTAATGAGACCATCGCTGATATGATAACCTGCCTACTCTCCATTATCAATAATATGAAGAAATATGGAAGACATACAAGTCTTGAATATGTAAATAACAAGATCTTGAGAAATCTTCCAATGAAGGACTATGGATCAAGGGTGGCGGGTATAGAAGAAGCCAATGAGGATTTGAGCACCATTCCCACTGATGTGCTCATTAGCAAGCGTCTAACACATGAGATGGCTCTTGTAAGGGAAAAGGAGCTTGAAGGATAAAGAGAGAAGAAAAAGCCCCTTACTCTTAAAGCAAGCACCACCTCCTCAAAGGTTCAAGACTTGGACCTTATTAGCGATGATAAAGAGAACCAAGAAGGTGTAGCTAACTTGTGCTTCATGGCCTTAAAGGATAACTCTAATGAGGTAATTTCCACTTCTTCCTTTTTTACTTAAAATGCTTTTGATGATAATGATGATGATCTTATTGAAGTCTTGAGTTTAGAATTAGAAAGATATAAAAAGAAAGTTAATTTTCATAAAAAAAAATATCTCCAAACTTAAGGATGATTTATCCAACCTTCAAAAGGTTGTGGAAGAGCTAAAAACCTCTAATGCTTCTCTTAAGAAGTCATTAGATGAGTTTTCATCTAGACCGTCAACAATTTCTTTAATTAAAGAGAACAATATTTGGAAAAATAAAGTTGAGGAATTGAGACTTTCTATCTCTAAATTCCATAAAGGGAAGGAAAGTTTGGATAACCTTATTGTATCTCAAAGACCTCCCTTAGTGAGACATGGCTTAAGCTTTAATGGAGCATCATCTTCATCCATACCTAGAACTATTTTTGTAAAAGCTTCCATACCACAAACCTCATCAATTGAGGTAGGTGCCTCTAAGGCTAAGAATAAATCACACACTAAAGCCCCTACTCAAAGGAAAAGTAGTAAAGGCTCAGTAGGCTTAAGAAGGAAACCTCAAAAGGTCAACCATGCCTTTTTGTATAAGAGGCATGCACCTAGAAAAGCAACCACTACACATGATTGTATTTATTGTTGCACTTCCTCTTATGTTTCTAACAAGAAAGTTATGAGGCCAAAACCCCAAATAAAGTGGCAAGAGTCCTTTAAAACTAAGCAATGCCACAATTGCATGGAGTTTGGGCATATTAAGATTCATTGTTTAATAAGGAAATCCCATTGGGATCTCTCAAAAACTAACCTCCAAGGACCCAAGGTTGTTTGGGTACCTAAAAGCCAAACTTGAATCTATATTGCATAGGTATGCCTAAAATCCTCAAGTAATCAAAATGTATGGCTCTTAGATAGTGGATGCTCAAGGCACATGACCGGAAACAAAAATCTTTTCACTAGTCTCAAATATGTGGATAGAGGTAAGGCTACCTTTGGTAACAATGCTAAGGGCAAGGTAATTGGCATTGGTTCCATAGGACTACATGGTATTTCAATCATTGATGATGTAATGTTTGTTGCACAACCTCTTAAGTGTGAGTCAATTATGTGATAAGTGAAACAAAGTCACCTTTAGCTCTAATGAATGTCTAGTGATCTCTCTATATGGTCAAGAAATATTCAAAGGAGAAAGAGATGGCAATACTTACATAATTAACTTACACAAGTTATCTAATGTTTCATCAAGTTGTCTTGTGTCTATTAGTGAAGAATCTTGGGTATGGCATAGAAGACTTGGACATGCAAGTATGGACTTAATTCAAAGCCATAGCAAAGATGAACTGGTAGATGGGCTCCCAAAGGTCAAATATTTAAAGGATAAGACTTGTGAGCCATGTTAAAGAGGCAAGCAACACAAATCATCATTCAAGAACAAAAATTTAGTAAGCACCTCTAGACCACTTCAATTATTGCATCTAGATTTGTTTGGACCTAGTAGAGTTACTAGCTTGGGTGGAAAACATTATGCATTTGTTATTGATGATGATTACTCTAGGCTTACTTGGGTAATTTTCTTAGCTCATAAAAGTGATACTTTTGAAAACTTCAAGTACTTTGCCAAAAGAGTCCAAAATGAGAAGAGATATTATATCTCTAAGATTAGAAGTGATCATGGTAAGGAGTTTGTAAATGATATTTTTGAAAAAATATTGTTTAGAAAATGGTATTTCTCATGATTTTCCACACCAAGAACTCCTCAACAAAATAGGGTAGTTGAAAGGAAAAATTGGACATTAGAAGAAATGGCTAGAACAATGCGTAATGAGTATGGACTTCCAACATACTTTTGGGCAGAAGTCACTAATATCGCATGTTATATTGCAAATTGTGTTTTCAAAAGACCCATTTTAAATAAAACCTCTTATAAGCCTTGGAATGGAAGAAAACCCAAGATCTCATATCTTAGAGTATTTTGTTGCAAATGCTTCATATTAAATACTAAGGACAACCTTGGAAAATTTGCCTCAAAATTGGACGAGGGCATATTTCTTGGTTACTCCACCTCTAGCAAAGCTTATAAAGTCTTTAATAAAAGAACATTGTTTGTAGAAGAGTCTATGCATGTTAATTTTAATGAATCCTATAGACTTGATCTTGGGAAAGGTATTCCTTTGGATAATGTTGTAAGTTCCATAGAGAATCTCAATCTTGATCAAGTAGAACAAGAGATATCCACAAACAAGAATGATCTTGGTGAGGAACAACTTCAAGAAGAGGAGCAACCCCAAGCTCAAGAGCAAGAGACCAATGAGCTACCAAGGGAATGGAGAATTGCAAGAAACCACCGAAAGGAGCAAATCATTGGTGACCCTTCAAAAGGTGTAAGTACTCGTTCAAAATTTCTTAATTCTAATCTTGCTTGTGTATCTCAAATTGAACCAAAGTCAATTGGTGAAGCTTCGGATGATGAGAGTTGGATGATTGCTATGTAAGATGAACTCAACCAATTTGAGAGGAATGAGGTTTGGACATTGGTTCCAAGACCTAAGGACTACCTAATTATTGGTAGTAAGTGGGTCTATAGGAACAAACTAGATGAGGATGGTAATATTACAAGAACTAAGGCTAGATTGCTTGCCAAAGGGTATAACCAAGAGGAAGGCATTAGAGCAGCCTCCTAATTTTGAAGATCATGCTTTTCCAAATTATGTCTATAAACTCATTAAGGCTTTATATGGATTAAAGCAAGCCCTTAGAGCTTGGTATGAAAGACTAAATACATTTCTCTTAAATAATGGATTCTCAAAAGGGCATGTTGACATAAGTCTTTTTATTAAAAAACATAAGCTTGACACTCTTATTGTTCAAATTTATGTTGATGACATTATCTTTGGGTCTACTAATGATTAGGGAATTTGAGATGAGCATGATAGGAGAGCTCAAATTTTTCCTTGGACTCCAAATCAAGTAAGGCAAAGATGGCATCTTCATCAACCAATCGAAGTAAACTAAGGAATTGATCAAAAAGTTTGGGATGGATGAATGCAAGAATGCCAAGACTCCAATGGGTACATCAAAAAAATTAGATAAAGATGAAAAGTGTAAAGCAATTGATGAAAAGCTTTATAGAGGCATGATCAACTCACTCCTTTTATTTAACCACCTATAGACCTGATATTATGTATAATGTATGCTTGTGTGCTAGATTTCAATCATATCCTAAAGAATCACATTTGAATGCGGTAAAAAGAATTTTGAAATATCTTCATGGCACTATGCATTTAGGATTATGGTATCCTAGAAATTCTTCATTTCATATCATTGGTTTTTCGGATGCCGACTACACCGGTAGTTTTTGGATAGAAAAAGCACATCCGGAACTTATCACTTTATTGGCGAATGTTTAGTTTCTTGGCATAGCAAGAAACAAGTTTCCTTATGCCTTATCCACTGCTGAAGCTAAATATGTAGCGGCGGGCTATTGTTGCACTCAAGTTCTTTGGATGAAACAACTCAAGGATTATGGCCATGCAATTGATCACATTCCCATTAAATGTGATAACACTAGGGCAATAAATCTCTCAAAAAATCCCATTCAACATTCTAGAAGTAAACATATTGATATAAGACATCATTTTGTAAGAGATCATGTCCAAAATGATGATGTAGTATTAGATTTTATTGACACCGAAAACCAACTAGCAGATATTTTTTCCAAGCCCTTAAATGATGAAAGGTTTTGTTTTATAAAAAGAGAGCCTGGTATGCTTGATGGGAGCACATTGGTTTGAGAAAACTTTAAATCATGTTTTTACATGTATAAAAATTTTTATCTATGAATTATATGCTCTTTACTTGATTGTTGTGGATGTTATACTTCATGTTTAGTTTATTTCTTTTCTCTCCTCTAAATTATTCGGAGTACCTATAACTCCCGCTCGGGAAACACATTTCTTGGTCGGGAATAATGTCCTGCTCATGACATTATCCCTCCCACTCGTGACTTCTTAGTCCTCAAATTAACCGTTGTAAATCCTCATATCCCGCTCGGGAAACCACATTTCTTGATCGAGACAATTGAAAATAATCTAACCATTGCACCTTTTTAAACGTGTAAGCTTGGGAAGTCGCCTATCTCCCTCCGGACTGTGTCTAAGAATTTGAATTTTTCTGACTGTTGGAAGGTTCCCGATCGGGAAACCCCCAGTCCTGATCGGGACTGCCTCGATGGCAGCCTTTTGTAACTGCCACCAATCAAATTCATCTGCCATAACTCCTATTTAAACACCTCAAATGGTAACATGCCTCTTCAAACTCTATAAATACCCCACTATTCTCATCCTTTTCCACACTTTTGCATCAAAACTCTCTCTCTCTCTCAAATTTTTACTCTCTAAACATAAAATCTTCAAACTCCCTCTATGCTAACCCTCTCTAATGGCACCAAAGGTTGGCACTTCGAAATCAAGAGCCTCTAAAGGCAAAGGAGTGGCTTCTTCCTCTAACTTCTCTTCCTTCAATGATATCTTCAATGCCTTCTCAAGGGAGGAGAGGAAGCAGTGTAACAACATCACCGCCAAGAAGTTCATGTCAAACCGCACTCTAAATCTAGATGATCTTGACAAATTGAGTGTCAAGGATGAAGTTATTAGCATATTTGAAAAAATAGGGTTGACCAATTTTGTCATGCCCCTTGAAGATGGCCATGATGAACTCACCATCGAATTCCTCTCCATTCTTCAAGTGATCAAAGATCCAAAACACCCTATTGGCTATTATGACATTTAATTTCGTCTCTTTGGCCAACCACAAGAGATGACAAAGCATCAACTTGCAAATGCTTTTGGCTTCAAAAAGGCAAGCCTTATCAATACTCAAGCCATGCATCTTTCTTCCCTTAATGTGTGGAAAGGCATCTCTCTTGAAACCCGTCTTGACAAGCAATCCAATGCAAAACACATCAAGACACTTTCTCACTTCATCCTTTGCGGAATCTTCACTTTCACTATCAATGTAAGAAGTGAAAGCAATGAGAAAGTCACTCGTGAAGACCTTCTCTACCTTTATGCCATGATTCACAATCGGCCTACTAAAATGGCTGGCCTCCACTACCAAAGGAACCATTTCTCTCCATGCTCAAATCATTTATCTTGCAAGGTATCTTTATCTTATGACGGATGAAAATTGTGGACTTTTCTCTCCATCTTGCTCTCAATATGAGAGCTTTTTGGACATCCAATGTCTCCTCAATTGCAAGGCAATTGCAAGGCCCTTCAAGGAGGTTGATACCTTTTTCTATGCCTCTGGAGAACAAGGAGCCTAAAAGGCCACTCAAGAGGCCACAAGGAAGTGGGCAAGCCTCTTTATAAAAGGAGAAAGTTCAAGTGCACCAGAAATGTCTCTACCACCACCTTCTCAACAATAATAAATCACCTTTCAAAATCTTTATGACTTTCAAATGCAATCCTTCAACACCATGAGGGATATGATGCAACACCTTTATTTGGATATTCAAAGCAAGCAAGGGCAACTCAATCTTAATGTATGCACTTATAGCTTTGAAGAAGCCCCACCATTTGAGGGTGAGCAAGGCATTCATGAAGAGGAAAAGGGTGGTGAAGAGTGTTAGAGAAGTGCTCTAAAGGCAATCACCTTTAGCACTTATTGTACATTTTTATTTAATTAATAAAAGGCATTTTCATTAATTTGGTATTCATTTGTTATATGAATTGATAGTGATCTTAAATCGATTAATCAAGTCCTTGATACATAACATAGCATGAAAGAAATCATGATATGATCATGATAATGAGATTCTTATCATCTGTAATTATATTAGTATCTAAATTATCCCTAGTCATAGGATTAATGAGATGAGACATTATTAATCCAGATAAACTAGCACTTATTATATTCCTTGATTGGATATGTGGATGCTTGCTAAGAGTAGCCAAGTACATTAGAATGCCTTCTATGAGACAATCATATGGATATTCTATTCAAATGTCAATGATAGTCTCATCATAGCAATGGTGCAAGTATCCTTAGACTTGAGGTATTCAAGGATATATTGGATACTAATTCTGTACTTTGACTCTATTCCTTGTTTCTGGTGGTGATTGGGTAGCGCTTAAGGTGTTCAAAGGTAATTGGGTAGCCAACAAAGGATTCTCCACTCTGAATAGAGGGAGTATATATCCATGGCCACTTGTTAAGACATTACTTTGGAATCTCTAGCTAGAGTTGAAATGTCATGAAGATGGTCTTCAGTGACATGTCTACTAGAGTAATGAGTATCAAGGACAAGATCCAATATCACTTGGGCTAGGTGTAACGTAGTCA
>CATIWF010004510.1:0-29550 GCA_949630135.1 Balakata baccata | reverse complement strand
CAAGAAACAATGTTATCATCTTTATCAAATTTACTTGAAATAGAAGGTGCATCTATATGTCTTATCCTTTTGCTTCTTTAAAATTCCAAATATGCTTTGTTATTCCATTTCCATTTTTCAACTCTTGCCATAATGGAAGTACCTTTTAATATGTCTTTCTACTTTTTCCTTTTATCTATAATGCATGTTACATTTTAGATCTCCCTTCTATCATCTTGGAGTGGTAGAGCAATTTAGATATCTCATATCACTCAGCGTTAGCTTGCTCATTGGTCATCTCTCTAAGATGATACATAATGGTTTTGTATCGATTTCCATGCTGCTTTTGAAGTTTGAACAACTTAGGACCAATCCAATGTTATCCAAGCACCTATTGTATGCAAATTGTTTATAATACTTTGCATCTCAAGCATTAAGGGAAGGAAAATAACTATTCCGAGACTTTGGCAACTTTTTGAATTTGAGAACCATTCTTAGTTTTATGTCAGTCAAGGAAGTTTAGGTCAGTCAAAATGCATGACTCATGATTATGCTTTTATTCACATTGAATGATGTGATTCTAACAACTTAGATGTAAAGATCGAGATTATAAAAGTGTGTACATGAATGAATGCATGATATTAGATCTTTAATAAAATGCATTATGGGTCCCACTATTTTATTCCGAACCCATAGCCCTCACTATGAATCTGAGAGAACTTATATGGAAGTTCTCCTAGTTGGCCAATATCCAATTTGCTAAGTATGGCCTTGAGACAACTCAACAAACCATCCTTAGTTTAGTTGGTAGGTATTTGATCCATACCAATTGCATTTCCATGCAATTATCGAATCTTGTGCTATCAACTAATTGATGTGTGCACACATATTCGGCTATCAACTCTTGATATGTGTACATCTCATGTACACTTACCTAACTTCGCCTCTAATACTCATTGACCTTGGTGCAAATCCAACAAATCAATGATATTGGTTAAGTCCAACCCATTAATCATGAAATCTAATTTCAGTGGTTTGAACATATTCTTATAAAGTGAGCTTGAGACAACTCAACAACTCTAACTTTAGAAGAACTCTAGTTCTCCCCACATTAATGGAAGACATAAGATATAATTGTTTATTTACCGAGGGATTTTGTTAATTTAGTATCATTATGTTATTATTGCATGCTTTTACATATCATACATTCATCACATGGATATATAAAGATAGTTACACTAACTATGTGGCATGATTATAGACATACTAATGTTAATCTCTTAAGCCAAAGAGAGATTGACTAGGTTTCACCTAGGTTTATGCATGAATTACAAACCAAAAATAGAAATCAAATTCCTATTTCTAAGTTTTTTTGCTTATGGCACCATCTCCTTTGCATCTCCATTATATCATAATTCTATATAATCTAATTACATGTTTGAAAATAGAAAAACCCCAATTTACATTTGAGGGGAGTGAGATGAAAAAAGAAATACATAAGAAAGAAAAGGAGGCAGAGACATGCAAGCCCTATTAACCATAAAACAAAAATTAATCATGCATACTCAATCACATTAGGGCTAAGTCTATAATAATCCATAATGTCTTTCCATACACTCCTAGCATGCATTTTCTAATGCATAAAATAAAAATAAATAAGGTAGTGACAATTTTGGATTCTAAATTTGAAAATCGGTTTCAAAACTTGAACCGAAATTGCCTACTTATATTGTTTCGGTTAATTCAATTTTGCATGACATTTTGGACGTGGAAATAAATATTTAATCAAATTAATTAAATTCCATATTTTCATAAATTTATTCAAAATTAATCCACCTTAAAATTATGTTATTATGATATCAAAAATTAAACAATTTAATTCTAACATACATATCATATTCTAGTCATACTAGATATTAATTTGCTCACCTTAAATTAATTCAAAATTAATTTCTAAAAATTCTCAAAATTTTTAGAACCTCATATCATCATTCTAAGAATCTTTTGGTCAACTCAAGTCCATCAAAATAATTTTAGAACAAGCCAAAATTATTAAGACAAACGAACCAATATATTATACACTTAAAATGACTCATTTACAATCTAGAATTGATTTGGAAATTTAAATCTGAGCAAAATAATTTTGGAATGAATTTAACATCAACATTACATATCAGATGTCATATAAAAATTATTTTAAGGTGCTAGAACCAAAATAAATATATACAAAAAGATCAAACAAAACAGTCCCACCAGGTACATTAAAACAGTCCCATATCAATATTTGTTTATAAAATTAAATAAAACGATTTTTAATTAATTATTGGACCTTGCCAAAGGCTTAAATATATTCTAAATATATCTAAATAATTTTTCTATAATCAAATTACAAAAAATTCTTAACAACCCCATCAAAAAATTTCAAATAACATCACATGTTCATCAACAATGCAATTTTTAGTAATATTATAATAAATTCGAAATTAATTATTTAAATCACATTCAAACCATTTTTCATTCAAAATAATCATCCAATGATCAGATCATAGAAAGAAAAATATATAAAACAAATTTTACAAATTAATTTCAATTTTACAAACCAAAAGATCCAAAATCGTCAAAACCGTGTAATTTAATTGCACCTTAAATTAAAATTAATTTTAATTAGCATAAGGGGGCTCTGATACCAATGTTGGATTTTGAGTATGAATCACATTCATAAAATATAGAGAAAAATAAAAATTTTCAAAACTCGAATCCAATGATTTTACTTGTGCCATTAAAAGTAATTCAATTAAAATATTGTTCGAAATTATACCTTTAATTTCTTGTATCAATTGTCCAAATTTTCTTCTTGTTGGGTTGGTAGAAACCACAACAATCCAATATTGGATCGTTTCTAATGATGATTCACTCTGAAAGCAAGAATGAAACCTCAAAGGTTTAGCCTTGAACACTGCCTTGAACACTCTTTATGTGCTAGCAAAGAAAAGTGTTCATGAGAGAAAAATAGAAAATTATCAAATATAATTCTTTAGAGGCTATCAGTATTTTTCTGATGTAAAAATACTATTTATAGGTTTTCCTAAACATTTTAGAGTTGACAAAATTACCAAAATGGGTTTGGAGGGCTAAATTGGCCAACAAATTTGCAGCCTGCGCGTGCGCTGGCTAGTGCTAGCGTGCGCGTAGCCCATGCGATGCTAGCCTTGCCACGGGCCTGCACAGGCTTGTGACCCTCCGATCAATTTTTTTACAGATTTTTTCTCGTGATCCCATCACAATCCGACCCTAAATAATTCTTTCATATTTTTAGATCTCATCTAAGGCTATTTTATTCATTATTCACACTTCCAATACGTGTGACCTATTAGGTTCCTAGTTATGTTGGCCACCTAAATTAATAATTAATTCAAGCAAGTCAAAAATGATATCTAGCAACATATCATGATCTCCAAATGACCAAAAAGTCAATAGTTTGACTATGAACCTTTCCATAGACAACAATATGTGCAATTCGTCCTTTTACCATCCTATACCCCACTCGATTCAAAGCATGGACTATATGTCAACTCCCACTAGACTGACTACGTCATACCTAGCCCAAGTGATGTTAAATCTTATCCTTATGACTCATTACTCTATTAGACATGTCACTGAAAACCATCTGTAGGATGTTTCCACTCTGGTAAGGGATTCCTGAGTAATGATCCCGACAAGAAGTCATGGGTATACTCTCCTCTATTAGGAGTAGTGAATCCTCTATTAGCTATCCAATTACTTTCGAATACCTCAAGCTATACCAAATCACCACCCTATGAGCAACCTTTATAGGGCAACTAGGAATGGAGTCAAAGCACATAATCAGTATCCAAGATATCCTTGAGTACCTCAAGTCTAATGATACATGCACTAGTGCTATGATGAGACTATCATTGACATTTGAATAGATAATCCATATGATTGTCTCATAGCAGGTCATCCAATGTACTTGACTACTCTTAGCAAGCATCCACATGTTAACTTTCAACATCTCATGCTCATAGCTTATGAGATCTACTACTTGATCCAATCAAGGAGTATAACATGTGCTAGTCTATCCGAATCAACAATGTCTCATCTTGTTGATCCTATGACTAGGGATAATTTAAATATAAACATAATTACACATGATATGAATCTCATTATCATGATCTCATTATGATTTCCTTCTGCTATGTTTCATATCGTGGACTTTCATGAATCAATTTAGGATCTATATCAATACATATGCAAATGAATACTAATATAATGAAAGAATGCCTTTATGAATGTATACACTAAGTGCCTGAGATGATTGCCTTTTGGCCACATCTCTAACATCAGACTTATGGAAGAATTAAATAAACATGACTATATCTGGTAAAGTCATCTATAAATGTGATGAAATAGTAAGCATTATATCTTGCTCTCACATTTATTGGTCCACAAATGTCATAATGAATAATCTACAAAAGAAATATGGCTCTATTTACTTTGCTAAATGATAATCTTATTATTTTTCCAGCTAAGCAATCCTCACAAATAGGCAAATATATGTTCTCAAACAGAACCTAAAAGATCAGTTTTTGTTAATCTTTCTAAGCAATTTTATCCAATGTGTCCTAGTCTAGCATGCCACTCAATATCATCATTTAATAAAATATTACTAGAAATTGCCAATAACAAATACAGATTGATTCATATCTATAAAATAGTGTCCAACACCATAAAACCAATTAACAAATATTCAGTGCCATAACTAACATCGTCCAAAAGTAATTACAAACAACCATATCAAGTACAATTGTAAAACCAAATTCTAGCAAAAACAATAACAAATATGTAAATTTCGTCGAACTTCAAGAGCATAAAAACTCCTAATAGAGATTAAGAGTGCAGCTTCCCCGCAACACTAACTTGTATTCCCCTATGGAATCCGATAAAATTTCACAAAGGCATACCGATCTCTTGCTATGTGGTCTATCTAATAAAGAACATTTTCAGCCAGTATCAAACAATTGCTAACATATAAGTCAGAGGGATAAATTTGGTCATACAATACCTTTGGCTCGGTGCAATCATGAGCAAAGTGACCAGACTTTTCACAATTAAAGTAATTCATATTTTTGCCTTTCTTGCCTCCTTATCTACTGCATTTACGTTTGTTTTCATTAAAATTGGCTTTATTATCTCCCTTGCCTTGCCTATTGTCCTTGCCCTTCTTTTGACTAGAGTTCAAAGCATCTTAAAACTCAATCATATAAGCCTCTTCATCGGGCTTATTAGCAAGAATGCGATCCTTCTCAAACTCAATATATCGAGCAATATTATCAAATATTTTAATATTTTCATTGTAGGTAAGGTTGACACACGTGTTCCCAAGCTTTGGAAAAATAACATATAATAACTTGGACTTGTTGCTCATCAGTCAACTCATGGCCAGCAACTTTCAATTCACTTATCATATTGGACATGACAATTAGGTGCTGTCTCATTGTATGATTATGATTTTTCTTGTAGGCATCAAATTTTAGAGTCAACTGACACAATCTAGTGGTTGAGGTTCCACCGAATTGGACCTTAGTAACATCTCAAACTGCTTGGGCTGAGCGGTGCTTCTCAAAGCGTAGCATAAAATTATTTTTCATGCTAGACAGCATCAATATACAAGCAACTCTATCATTGTGCTTATATGCCTGATATGCCTCCATATCTCACCTATGTAGAGTAGTATTTCCATGTTCAGGTTCAGCCATTGGTTGTGTGATAATTTCCAGCATTTCTTCCTCTTCCAGGAGATACTGAATCTTGTGATACCAAACATCATAATTATCTTCATTCCGCTTATCTTCTTGATTCAAGTCAGCAACTATGCTTTTCGTTGCAGTCATATCAACTATTTAGAACAATGATCACAAATAGATTTAGTACAATTTTTACTATAAAAAATATTTCATGTCACAATATGTTAAATTAATCAATAATAACCTAACACAAGCAGCAGAAACAAAAGTACTGTTACACAATCCAATAATTTTCTACTAACATAGTCCAGTTATCATTTTTAATTTAAATATGCGTCAATCATTATATTATGTGAGACTTATTAATCTACCAACCTGATATATCACATGTATACAACTTGATATAATAAAAAAAAAATTAAAACATGCATTTTTTTTCAATAAAACATTTTATCATACTTGTTGCTTTAAACATTCAACATAAAATATACATATCACATATTATGAGCAAAAACACAATACTACTACTAATCATGTCATGATATATTTATATGTCACTAATATCCATTAGATACATATAATTAATTTTTATGTAAATATTTATATTTTTCACACTTTTTGAATATAAAAAATGCTTTAAAACGTGCTCTAAATATTTTGAAAAAAATACTTATTAAATAGGAAATTAAATTTTAAGCACTTTTTAAAAAATGCATCAACAACGGAGGATGCACGCACCCTCACGCGTAGAAGAGAAACATCCCACACGCTTCATGTGTCATCAGGAGACTACACGCGCCGCCTATGCGCCACATGGACCTACAAGAGAAAGTACCGTGTCGACCATTTACCATGTGGAAGTAACATGTATACGCAACATGTGGGCATGCCACATCATCAAACCTAACAACATGAACCGATGAAAAATTATCATGTGTCAAGACCGCCATGTCATTACATCTCATCTGCACAATATGCTAGCTCGCCATGTCAGCAACAGCTCAGCAGGAAAGCCATGTCACGCCATTCATTGGCTAACACATGTCTAGTAGTTGTAGCCGCTTCTTAGGCGCCAACGGAGGCGCGTGTACTACACGCACCGTCTTGGGTGCTTTTTCCAAACTTCATTTTGCAATTTTCCTATATTTTTCGGGCGTTTATTCCGGTTTTGACAATAAACTTCCGAATTTAACACTATTTTGGCAGCATTTGAGTAACAAACATCAATAAGAGTGAGATTGCGCAAAAAATCATATTTTTCTAGAAAATTAAAGCACACAAATTGTGATTAGAAACTTCAAAAATTCATATAAATTCAACCACTTGTCAAAAAATTACAAAAAAAAAATATTCCTTAGAAAACTTGTGACGAAATCTTTCTAACCATACCAAATGCGCACCATGAAACATAAAAAAAAAACCCTCAAAAAATTGAAGAAATTTCATATTTGTGATGAATTTTCATAGATTATGGCAAAAATAATATTCTAATCACGAATCCAAGCACAAAAATATGATTTCAAACTCTGATACCAATTTAAAACGAGATTGGCAACAGAAATTAACCTGTTGAATCATAAAATGGAGTGTTTTCAATGCGTCAATGTAGTCCGATTACCAAAACCAGACTTCAATTTTATGGTAAATACGCCTTTTGATTCTCTTAGATGGATTTAAGAGAAAAAAAATTCAGAATGCAGCAGAGCAAGAAGAAGATTGTTTTCTTCTCTATAATTTTCTATATCAAGAGCAGTTCTTTTATTTTTAAATAACTCTTCTATTTATATGTTAATAAATATAAGTTTAAATTGGATCAAGTCTCTTAAAATCCAACAATACATGTATTAAATTCCTTACATGCTAGTTGGACATATATATTTGATGAACATTGTTAAAAATCCAAATCCAATAAAAAAACAAGAAATTTAAATTAATTAATTAAGTTAGAAAGAAACTTTCATTTCATACTGCAACAGGCTAATGTTATAATCATACATATTAGAGGAATTTTGTGACACTTAAATGTTTTAAAACTATTAAATTATTAATTTTTAATTTTATCTATCAATTATCAATAAATAATATTAAAAAATTAATGATATAATAATTCTAAAATTATAGAAATAAATTACAACATGTGCACTTTATAAACCTTCTATATATTTTATTATTACGTATTAACATAAACACAGTAGATTTAACTTTCATTCACTACAATATAGTACCCACATGAACTCTACTATCAACATAAAAATTTATGGTATGTTACTCCGTACAAGACAATATTTATGCATGAAACTAGCATTTCCCGTTGCATACTTGCACTCTATTCGCCACCCATGGTGGGTCTATTGTTAGTATCATAGGACCACTGCAGTAGATCACAACCACCCAGATAAACCTTGCTCGTAGTCCTTTTCGACAGTCTTTACGTTAAATATCTAATTTAATTTCCTTGCCTGATGTCCATTTCTCACACTGTTCTGCTACAATCGGCTCTACCGAATCCGATCCTACGATTGGCTAGGTCAAATTCTACCCACAGATTTTGCTGATGCACGTTTCCTATTATATTACTTGCTGCTCCTAACATTTCGGACCGTCCGATTCCGACACAGTGGACTCCGCCTTCGACTTCAGTTAGGACCCTCTCTTTCTCAATTACTATTTCCACCTTTCTCTTGAATTCCAACACCATATTTCCTATTAACCGTTCGATTTCCATCGGATTTCCATCAAAGCACATGTCAGAAAATCCACCGTATACGTAACCCTTCTTTAACTTTGACCCCGCCAGTGTTACTACTTCTTCTCTCACTTTATTATAAGCTTCATCCACCAGGTAAGTAAACTCGGAGCCCGAATCGACAAGGGTCTGACCGGCTCCGCTCGGGTCGGGTCGGAAGGCCGACGGTGATATGTTTAATCTCCTGTTACCGATTCTAATTCCTTGCAGTGCAACGGTGTAAGCTAAAGGATCCAAATTAGGTGATCGTTGACTTTGAGTAAAAGTCAAGAGGCTAACATATTGAAATCCACCCGAATTGGGATTTTCACCCAAGTAAAATGATCCGGTTGGAGATAACCCAACCCGATTTTGCCTTGTTGGGACGCAATACGAGAACTTGGATAATTTAGCTTGGGAAACAAATGAACGCCGCCCAAGATTCATACCTAAAATACCCTTTCCATCAGCGGAGTCCTCAGCACAACCAAGGATCAAAGGAGGGGTACTTTGGATACTAGAGAATGTAAATTTTTCCCTCACCAGACTGCCCTCAGCGTAGGTACCATCGGCGTAGAAGTAAGAATAGTGGCATAAACGGTTCTGGTCGCAAGTAGTGGGTAGAGTAAAATCAGGAATTCGAGGTTTGCAGAGAGGGTGATTACATGGTAAAACAGAGAAGGAAGAAGACAGAGAAGGATCAAACGCCGTCGTTGGCGGTGGTATTTTTGGTGCAGCTTTTTTATGGCACTGAATCCAGGAGAGTTGGCTACCGGTGTCGACAACCATCTGCTGTTTCTGGGGCGGAGTGCCTATAGGAAGAGAAACAATAAGCGCCATTGAATACTTGAAGGTTGATCTGTAGTTGTAAGCTGAAGGTTTCAGCGACGGGTTCTGCTTGGTTTGAGAGACGAAAGAAGAGTAGAAAGATGGAGAAGATTTTGAAGGGCGAGGAAGAGAGTTGAGGGGGAAAGAGAGAGAAAGAGAGGTTTTGTTGTTATTGTTGAGGTTTTGGGTTGAATTTGTAAAAGAGAGAAAGGAAAGGAGAAGGAAGAGAAGCATGGTTTGTTTGCAGGAGAAAGCCATATGGCTGATAACAGAAGGGAGAGGAGGAGATGGAGAAGGTGTAGGTAGTAAGTGGGTTGGAGTACAGTGGATGTAGGGTTGTGTTTATATGCCAATTTGAAAGGGAGACAGAGTGACAACTGACAACTGTATGAGAGAAGATAATAAAAACAGAAAGAGGGAAATTAAAGAGGAAAAATTAGAAAAGGGACGCGTTTTCTTTAATTGACCGGTTACATCTTGGGAAATACTTCAATCGATTGGGTCGCAACGTTTCATGCTAATTACGGGCTTTTGGGCTAAGCAGTAAGCAGTAGCCAGTAAGCACACCAACAACCTATACGCGCCAGGGAAAAGAAAATTATTTTTAATTTACGAACAATGACGGAAAGTAAATCAAGAGAAGGAAAATTTTCACAAAAAAAAAAAAATCAAGAGAAGGAAAAGAAGTTTTTGGTAATTAGGCAAAAAATAAATTACTAATAACTCTTCCAGTTTTAATTTTGACAAGCATAAGTAAATTTTTAAAAAATTAAAAACACACATAAAAATATTATTTGATATAATAATTAAAAATATTTTAGTTTGAATATACTAATTGTCGTATAATTACTGTTATAAATAACAATGATAAATCATTAACTCTTACAAAAGACTATTAAACTATGCATAAAACTTAAAAAAATTCACATAAAAACATTTCAAATATAGAAAAATCATATAGCGTATATGTATTACATTACAGTATTTGAAATTTATATTATATTAAATGAAAGGACATTATCTCATATGAGAGAGGATATACTATTAATTTTAAAAATTTTATTTATAATTGTAATTTGTTAAAATATCATAGGAATTATGAGTAATTTGCTCTTAAGCAATGGGTTTTGATTAATATTCAAACTTATAATTATGTTTAGAAGTAGGGATTTTAGGTATTTCTAAAACCTACTGTACATAATATCTGGGCTTAGATCAGCAGTTTCAATTAATATTTGTTATTAGATGCAAATGCAATTTGTGTTTTTATAATTACTGCCTCTATTACTAAATATATCGCTTAGAGTTATTGTACAATAATTAAAGAATATATTTAATATATAAATAAAATATTATTTATTATCTTTATGTATATATTCAAAAAGAAATAAAGTTCACTTTCTTCAATTATTAAACAAGGGTAAATAGATAAAAAGAAAATAATTAATATTTATAGATAAATGTGAAATATCAAATATTTTAGAGTAAAAACAAAAATAAAAAACCTTAAACTGACAAGAGTCCGAAAATATGGATGCCATTACTGATGAATATGAATTCACTTCTCTCTTGCTTTGATCTGATCTACGAGGTAACTTCTAATCTAATTTGTTCATTTTTACTTATAAGGATCGTTTTTATGTTTATTGACAGTAATCCTCGAGATTATTTTTTCTGTCTAATCTGTTGATTGGCATTCTTTACTTTATTTTTGAGTGTTTGGTTCGCTTCTTAATTATGTGAAATTTATTTGATACAGTTAAAAGAGTGATTTTTTGTTGTTGTTGTTCGTTGCTTATCGATATTAATTCAGAAAAGGGAAATAAAAATTTTTTTTAACTTAGACAAGTTAACATCTATTTATAGAAGTGCAGAAATATCTATTCATCTGCATGTGCTTCTGTCCCACGCACCTTATGCTTTTAACAGGACTATATTATTAAGGCCAAAAAAAAAATAGCTAGTGAACAGTATAATTAATTCTTTTAAATTTCAAATTGGTATAATTAAGGTTCTAAATTATCTTTTTGTTTGCTCTTGTTAATATTTTTTGTTAAATTATTTGGTTTTTTTTTTAATCAATAAGAAGTTGGCACGTGATTTGCTGAAAATGATATCGTTTAACCAATTAAAAAGTAAAATAGCAAAATTAGCTTCTAATTATAACTAAATTACAAATTAGACCCTAACTTTAACTCAATGCAATTAAACCTTTTATATTTTAACTAGAGAGAAATAAATTCCTAAACTAAATTTATGTCTCATCTGTTAAAACATATTGAGTTTATACAAACTAATACATGTGTTATTTTTTTAGCTCTAACTTTAAATTTATTTTTCTTTTCATTTTTCTAAAATAATAATTATATCAAAAATTAGTTCTTTATAATAAAAAATTAATTAATTATTTTTATAATAATAAAATTAATTTTTTATAATAAATAAATTAATTAGCTAAAGCATGATTAAGTTTTCATATGAACGCTTCGCTTCATATTTCATAATTTTAGTAAGAAAAATTATTAACTAATTTATTTTTCATAATAATAATAATAATTATTATTATTAAAGATTGACTTATAATTAATTAATTAATTGATACTCAAATTACTAAAAATATGGAGGTCTACAGAAAGAAACTCATCAATAGCTATAGGAGATGAGAAAGAAGTGGAAGAAAGACGAAGATGGCTTGGGCACCGGATGGTTACAAACCAATGAGAAAGAAGAGCATCCACTAATATAGAAGATCAAGCATATTTAAAACTGAAGATATAGATACTTGCGCTATGTCTTATTTTGTTTGAAAAAAACTCTCTTCTACTCTTAAGATCAACCCACAACCATAAATCATGTTAATATAATTTATTAAATAATTTAGTTAGTTAATTACATTAAAACTACTTTATTTATTAAGAAAAATCAATTTTATTTTTATAAAAATTAATTAATTTTTATTATAAAAAATTATTTTTAATTTGTTATTCTTTTACAAAAGTTAAAAAAAAAAGAAAAATAAATTTTTAATTGAGATAACTCAGTAGGTTTTATCAAAGGAAACAAAAATCGTAATAGTTTAGAGGCTTATTTGTACATCATTAAAATATGAAAAGTTTAATTACACTTAATTAAAGTTCAAGATTTAATTTATTTTTCAGATGTAATTCATATGCTAATTTGGCCGTTTTGCTTTTTAATTGGTTTAATGACGTTATTTTCAATATAACATATATCAACTTCTTATTAGATAAAAGAAAAACCAATTTAACTCCATAGAAAGCATTAACCGTGCAAAGAATTTAATTGCACCAAATTGAAAATTAAAAGGTTTAATTATATTGAGTTAAACTTTAGAATATGACTCATATTTTTGGATTAATTGAAAGACTAATTTGCATATTTAGCCTATTATAAATATGTAATTCAATTACTTCATTCAACCTAGAGAATTTACACAAAATACTAAATTTTAATTTTTTTTCTTTAAAATTACAAACACTTTTTTCTTTTTTTCATTTTTACTTTGTTTTTTCAATATCACATTTTTTTGTCTCTCTCCTTCTGCTACATAGAACTCTGTATTTGCTCCAATCTTTGCACTTCAGCAACGATCATCTCATACCCCGAATATAGAGTTGAAGAGTTGCGAGTATGATCTCCTTCCTTTGACACTTATGGAATAATGATTATATACTGTAAAAAGTTTGGGATGTTTTGCCTTGAAAAAGACAAAGGAAACCAAATAGCTTAATTTGCCTACGCCCACCTGGTCCAGGATAAACTGATATAATTAGCTTTAGACCCATCCTGAGTTCTACCTTCGCGAAGACGGGCTTTCTCTTTTCTGCTGTAGCCATTATCGAGATCGACAGAGTGATGATGTTAGTAAATGCCCTTGAAAGCCGTATAATTAATTTTAAAAAAATTTTAATTTATCTCAACTTATCAAAAAAAAAAATTTAATTAGATTATATATTTATTTATCTATCATAATATATTTCTTCATAGTTAAAAATATTAGATTCTACTGTAAAGAATATTGAGAGACTAGAGACTTTACAATTAGAGAAATAAATAGCCAGAAATCAATCAATATTAAATCTATGCACTACAAGAGATAATTATCAATTTGTTATTTTTTTATACATGTGAAAAATAGTTTAATTCATATTTTATAAAAATTATAAAATACTTATTTATTGAAGTTTTAAACTCTAAATTTTATGTTTGATAATATTTTTTTTTTCGCTGCATTTGGTATTAGAGTGACGCTAATTTTACATGGTGTTTGATCCACTTTAGCAATTTTTTTATATTTAAAAAATGGTGAACATTGTTTGAATAGTGACGTAAACAGTGTTTGAACAGTGCCATAAACAGTGTTGTAAAATAGTGTTTTTCTTAAAAATTTATTTTATGTAAATGTTGCGTAAAATTAAAATTTAGTTATTTTCAGTGAATTCATATTATTTGAAATGAGATTTCAAATGAAATTTTGAATTTTAAAAGAGTTAAAATTTAAGATGATTTAATTAAAGAAGTTTCAATTAAATTAAAATTGCCAAAGGTGGATCTATATAATATGATAATTTATTTATTATAATATGGTATGTAAGATGATCATAGATTTAAGAATACCAATGTGATTGGATTTTTTAAATTTTGGGTATAATTTTATTTATTTAATTTGAGTCTGCGAACTCTATATATATATATATTTTTGTAATCTTGCCTTGGTATGCTAAAAATAATTAAATATAATTTGGAAAAATACAAAATTATAGAGGTTTAGAATTTTTTCAAGGAATTAGTAGGAGTTTGAAGACCAAAAACTTTGTTTTGTTTTAGTAAATAGGATTACCTCAAACCTAGTCCAATTCTTGTGGCTAGGATTTGACCCATATATAATCTATAATCATCTGAGTTTATTTATTTGCTTTCATATATGCATGAATGAGATATATATATGCTGAAAATGGATGCATGTGAAAAGTGAAACCTAATAATTAAAGATAGAAAATTTTCCAATTAATATTAAGTTAACAAATGATATAATTTATGAAACTATATCATGACTCTCCACTATGCAAGATTATAAAAGATTTTTATGATTATATTATTGGCTATGAAAATATAGGGATAATATAAATTTATAAGAGATATCTTTAAACATGAGATGTGTATATATATGAACTTGAGAGAATTAATGAAATATATATACATTTACTGAATAGTGGATCAAACTTAACTATGTATAATGGGCCAAGAATGACATATGAACCTGAAGTCTAAAGTACTAGGAGCTGAAAGAATCAAATTGGAAGGTGCATGAGATGTACAGAATAAGAGTTATTAATTAAAATTTTAATATTCCAAGATTAGCATATGAACTTGAGATATGTTAAAATTTTAGAATCCAATCATTCACTAGAAATCCTAACCAATAGAGATTTTCGTTATTCATTTTGTAAGTGTGAATGACGCTAAATTAGTGAGAGTACCAATTTGATTTAAAGACCAAAATTATATTAGAAGTTGCACATAATTGGTAACTAATTAATTTTGTTATTTCTATAGTTAATATGACAACCCACAAAACAAGTAACCCAATCGGATGCAATACTGGATGTCAATAAGCTCATTGAGCTAAATTTTGTGGATTGGCTTAGAAACTTGAGAATTGTTCTCAAATTTTGAGTATGTCCTTGATATTCCTATTCCTAGTCTTCTTGAAGGGGCTAATGAAGAAGAGCGAGTAATACTTGAAAAGTCGAAGGATGATGATATCAGCTACTTGCTATATCTTGGCCTTTATAAGTTTAGAATTCCAGAGACAACATGATAAGATGCAATGAGCTACCACTATAATTTTGCATATGAAGGAATTATATGGTGAGAGGAGCAGGACCGTAAGATATAAGATATCTAAGAAATTGTTTAGGTCTAGAATGCTTGAGGGCATTGATGTTAGGGCTTATGTTCTCAAGATGATTAAATACATTGAGGAACTTGAGAATCTAGAATTCAACATGGATGCAAATTTACAGGTAGATTTGATCCTTTAGTCAGTTCTAGAATCCTTCTCACAATTCATTGTGAATTTTCATATGAACAAGATATAGTATTCTCTATCTAAGCATCTTAATATGCTAACCACAACAAATGGAAATAAAGGGTAAGGGAAAGAAGAGTATTATTGTCCGTGGTTTAGCTTCTTGTTCCTTCAAAAAGGGAAATGGAAAGAAGAATAAGGGCACTCCTCATTCTCTAAAGCCTTCAAAGAGAGTATCAAAAGACAAAGGTAAAGCCAAAGCAGCTGCTGAAGGAAAATTTTTCTTTTGCAACAAAGATCGTCATTGGAAGAGGAATTGTGCAGAGTATCTTCAATCCTTGAAGGTCAAGGGTAAGGAAAAGGATGTGCCTTCAGAAGTTATACATATTTCTTACTTTACAAATTCTTCTAGTTGCTTACTATCTTCTTGGATACTAGACTCAGGTGCTTCATCTCACATACATACAGGATCTGAGAGGTGGTAAAATCATTGAGAAGGATGAGATGGACTTAAAGGTTAGGAACATCTTCTACAATACTTAGCTTGTCGTTTTTTCATTCTTTAGTTTTAATTAATTTGCCTTATAATTCCAATGCTTATCAAAACGTTATTTCTATTTCTAGTTTGACTAGAAATGATTATATTTTTACATTTAAGGATAATGTTTGCAATATTCATTTTGGAAATGAATTTATTGGTATTAGTTTATTACAAGATGACTTATTTTATTTTCAATTGAATGATAAGATCCGTTATGAAGAAAGTTTAGTTGTAAATACTATTTCAAAATTTGAGACTAATCTAAAGTATTTATGGCATTTAAGATTAAGATATGTTGAACAAGTTAACAACTTTGGGCATGTTAAACTATTAGATTGGAGCCCAATTCCAACTTGTGAATCCTGTCTTAAGGGAAAAATGACCAAAATTCCTTTTGTAGGAAAAAGAAAAAGGGCCAAACATATTTTAGATCTCATACATAATGATGTATGTGGGCCATTTAGTACAATGGGTAGAGGAGGATATTTCTACTTCATAACCTTTATTGATATTACTCGTGGTATGGTTATGTGTACTTAATGAATAACAAGCACGAATCTTTTGAAAAATTCAAAAAATTCAAGGCAGAAGTAGAAAAATAAACAAGACAAAGTATAAAGACTCTTAGATTAGATTAAGAAGGAGATAATTAAATACTGATTTTAGTGAATTCCTTAAGGAATAATTTCACAACTGACACCTCCAGGAACACCAAATTAAATGGTGTTTCTGAAAGAAGAAACCACATTTTATTAGACATGGTACGGTCTATAATGTGCTACACTGATCTCCCTATTTCTTTTTGGGGCTATGCTTTGGAAACAATTTGTTACATTCTTAATAAAGTTCCTTTTAAAGTTGTTCTTACTACTCTATATAAGATTTGGATAGCGATAAATCTTCGACTTTCTTTCAGGTGGTCTCTTCGTCGCTTTGATCCTTCCATTTGACTAAGTGATTTTTGAATTGTCGCTTACTGGATAACTGCATGCATTCTATTAGAATCTCCCTTACTTATTTATTTGTTGGTGGTTGTTTGCTAATGGCTGGTTTTGTTACTTGTTGTGGTGGCATCTTTCTTGTCTGGATGATATGGCTTCAAGCTACTATCCTGAAACACATGATGAACTTGTACCCACTCTAATAATTATTTTGGTAGTAGCTTCACCCTCACCATATCTCCCACTTGGACTTGTTGAGGCTGTCGATGTTCATTTGCCCATTTCTTCATTTAATATGAGGCTTTCTCTAAATGTGCTCTTGCAATCTCTTCACCCTGTCTCCATTCTTTCATGAAAGGGAAGGCCTTTATAAGGTACATAAAAAAGGTAAGGCACTAGAGGTTGTTGACCTGTAACAATCTCAAAAAGACTTTTGTTAGTAGTGGAATACTTTTTGACAATTGAAACAAAATTGGGCCACCTCAAGTAAAGATGGCTAGTTCTTCTAGCGAGAATTGACAAAATGTTGCACATCTTCTTTCAAGAGACTGTTTTTGCACATGAGCCTCAAAACGAGCCCTTGAAGAATGAATGAATCCTGTCTCCAGAAATTTAATTAGTTGTTTCCACAACTTAGCTACTACCGGAGGGCTGAAATTATCTTCTTTTCGCTCATAGGGTCTATTGTTATTGGGACTCTGCAAGGTGTCTTATTATTAAAAAAGATGAGACAATTAGCAGCATGCAAAGGAACTGAGAAACTTTCCTTAAAGAAGTCGATCCTTAAAACCACATCAAAATCATCCATAGGAGCTATAGTGAAATTGATATTCCCAGTCCAATGACCAACCCTTACTGGAATCATGGTCGTGATGCCTATTATTTCTTTGGATGTTGAGTTAACAGCTTTGATTTTGCCTTCTTTTTGTTCAACCTAAATCTTCAGCCTCGCGACTTCCTTTTTTGTTACAAAATTATCTGTTGCTTCAGTATCTATAAGGGCCCTACAAGTCTTTCCATTTATTACCACATCTACATATATTTGCCCCTTTTTTATTTTTTGTGAAACCACTTGGTGGCCTATGGCTCCAAGGAACTTTAGGGCCTCCATAACTGACATATTTTTAGTGTCCCCGTTTTGGATATTCTTTTCTTTTTTAAATGAATGTAGATCACTCAAGGCTCCTCTGTGTGGACATTTAGCAACTCTATGAGGTCCTTTACAAAGAAAGTAAGAGATGGGCTTTATAGCACCACTTTGCAATCCGACCTCCTGATTCTTCGTACTTTGGAAATTAGGAGCCATAGTTCGGAAGGTGAGGCCCTTTTCCTCAAGTCCAGGTTTGCTATTGAACTTCTTGTTGGAAGTCGAAGCCCAATTTTGCTTCTCACTTCCCCTAAGAAATTGATTGGTCTGTTCCCCTCCCCTAACAGAGGTCCTAATCCATTTGTTCGAATACTTATCTACACTTGGAGCAATTGTGAATTTTCTCTTAGAGTTGTTTCCCAAGTAGTCATCAAGGTTTTCGGTAACAGTGATAGCCGTATGGTGGTCTTTAATCCCCCGTCGGTATAATTCATTATTGGACCAAGGTTCCAACCTTTTTATAAAGTTGAAAATTTTATCGGCATCTGACATGTCTTGTATGTCCAAGATAAGGGTTTGGAAGCTTCTCACATATTCTCAGATGGATCCTGTTTGTTGCAAATCACTAAGCTTGTAATGAGTAGTATATGCTGCATTCTTGGGGCAAAACTATATTCTGAGTTCCTTCTTAAATTCTTCCCAAGAGGAGATTATCTTCCTACCACTTTTCATTTCCTCCACTCTGCTCTGCCACCAAAGTTTGGCATTTCTAACTAGATACATTGGAGCTACCCTTATCTTGTTGTCCTCCGAGCTAATCTTGGTGGCTTCCAAATAGGAATCAAGATCAAATAGAAAGTTATCCATTTGCCTTGAGTCTCGAATGTCGTCATAAGTCTTAGGCTCAGGGATCTTTATCTTCCCATATTCAGGTGAATTATTTCCAACAATCTCGACTGCTTTTATCAACGTGCTCACCTTAGTCCTGGTCTCCTCCAATTCATCATGAATGGAGGTGAAAGCTTCTTGGGCTTCATTGGATAGGGACTCGACTCCCTCCTCGAGAATCTTATGGGAACTAGCATATTGTCTCACCACCTCTTCTAAGTTCCTCGATCTGTTATCACTTGTCCCTGCACCATCAACACAAACAAAATCTATACCTTGGGTGGAATTCTTATGAATTAGTTCATAGACTACATCTGACTCGGTCATCAATGCTTCAAACAATTTTGAATTGGCCATCACAGCCAAAAGGAAATCTTAGTTAGCCACCACAACTTTCCAAGCTTTAGATTGGGCTATCGCAGCCACAATCGAGTTTGCATCAGCCACTACCGCTTTTAAAGTGTCATTTTCCCTTTGAAGGGCTGCGATTTGTTGAAAAATGAGTTCGAGGTCCACTACTCGATCACCCATTTAGACCTCACTAGGCCTGTCCTTCTCAAAGGACTGCATTCTTTCTTTGAGTGCCTCAATATCACCTATTAGGGCCTCACTAGGCCTGTCCCTCTCAAGGGATTGCATTCTTTCTTCGAGTGCCTCAATTGGACTCATAGAAGTTTTTTCCATACAAGAGTTGGATCACCTCCGCTCTGATACCAAATGTCATGGGCCTACACTTGGGACTGTGTGGCACTCACTTGGGTCGTGTTCAAGCAAGCCATCCAAGAGTTATTCCGCTAATTCTGCATATAAGATGAGACATGGGTTAGATTCGGGCCAACGATTGAATAACCAGTAGCATTTGCAAGCATGACATGATAGCATAATCAAGATAACACATAAATATAACAAGCGATCGTATAAACATGGCATCATATCAAAGAGGCACAACCGCATAAAGAAAGGCACAAAATGAGTAGAAATCGAGTTAGTATTTCATTAATATTTGATTGAGCATTATAAAGATGGCCAAGCCATTATGGAACGTTCATATAGGTAAGGGGGCAACCTATAAGGCAAACAGGCCTGTTAGCTATTCGATCCGAGCCACAAATCTAATAGGTGACTAGTCACTCCCCCTTAAAGAGCTTAAGGGGCATGTTTAGGCCTAGCAGGAGGAAATATGGATATGTTACAGCCATCACTCCCTTGAAATTACAAAAATATAATTATTTTTGAAAAGACTGTTTCACCCTTTTATTACAATGTTCTTCCCCCCAGTACAAGATGGTCCCCCTTACACCCAACATGCCTAGGCGGACTGCTCTTAAAGAGCTTAAGGGGCATGTTTAGGCCTGGCAGGAGGAAATATGGATATGTTACAGCCATCACTCCCTTGAAATTACAAAAATATAATTATTTTTGAAAAGACTGTTTCACCCTTTTATTACAATATTCTTCCCCCCATTACAAGATGGTCCCCCTTACACCCAACATGCCTAGGCGGGCTGCTGCGCGCGCACGCCAATCACATATAAATTGGCCAATTTACTATTTATGTCTCTTCACTTTCTCATCTCTTCAATTTTGATCTAGTTTTATGATTTTCTTTTGGATCTAAAAAACTCCAAAAGAAAGAAAATAGACAAAGAAAATTTTTGAGAGAAGAAAATTTTTTAGAGATAATAAGAAAATTAAAGAGTTTAATTTTTCTCTCAAATGAACATACACCATTATTAGCACTTTGAGGTATGTTCAAGCTATCTCCCTAGTGGTTTCATCCTTTCATCTTCGCGTGGATATTGTTAGAGACAATCCAATATTTGATTGTTGTGGTTTGCTACAATCCAACAAGGTGAGAAATTGAAGAAAAATTAAGAAATTATAAATGTATAATTTCTGAATTTTCTTTAGTTAAATTAGTTTTAATTGGCACAAGTATAATCCTTTAATTCGGATTTTGAAAAATTTTATTTTCCGCAGCGTAATATGTATATGATACATGCTCAAAACCCTTTAGTATTTCCAACCTAGTCTGTTGCCTATGATTTATGTGTATGATACGAAATTGCAACGTTTTATCAAATCAACTCAATATTCATATTAAACATCATATTATTATATAA
The DNA here is from genome assembly GCA_949630135.1 of Balakata baccata. Lineage (NCBI taxonomy): Eukaryota > Viridiplantae > Streptophyta > Magnoliopsida > Malpighiales > Euphorbiaceae > Balakata > Balakata baccata. Next base: position 8,621 of record CATIWF010004510.1, on the reverse strand, counting down.
AATTAGATTTCTCACTCATGTCGGTACTTAGACTTTGGTCGGTACACCTCTGTACTGCAATACAAATGACAGCAAAATACGTATTTGGTCATGGTCTAGATAAGAAATGTATTTTTATTTTTTCGACTTTTAAAATTAAAGTGTTGTAAATTGTATAATTCCACATAGATAGGCTAAAGAAATTGGAGTTTTGTTCTCTCGTTTGAATATATATTTATTTTCTTTCCTGTTTGTTTATCAAGAAAATTCAAAAACGAAAAGAAAATCTATTGTTTTGATTTGATTGAGAGATTTGATATTGTTGCTAATTATGATAGATTATATATATATATTTGTAGTGGTTTCTTGTTCTTCCTGTGAAAATCACCCATATATATTTAAGATATTCTAAAGGAATTTTCTTAGAATTAAGGTATTCCCTAAATATATCCGAAATATTCCCAAGATATTCTCAAGAAATTTTCATAGTATTCCCATAATATACCAAAAGTATTCATAAAATATATCGAATCAAGATATACCTAATGTATTCATACGGATACCTTACTAGGATATATCCAATATATATCCAGATATACTAGGGATATATTGAATGTATACTTTTTGGCATACTTTACGGTGACTTTTTGAATGTATATATTTTTATAATATTTTTAGGTGTTTTTTTTTGTTAGTTTTGAAAAAAAATTTAAATAGAAATATTGTTGTAATATTTTAAGAACTTTTTACATTTTTTAAAAATTCCATTCAACATAAGACTGTTCATTGGTTCAATCCCATTCATTATTGAAGCTTTAGATAGTTTATTCATTAAAATTCAATTCAATTCAATATATTTATACTAGATGATTTGGTTGAATATTACATTGAGTCGGTAATATTAATAAATAAATTAAAATTATTTAAAGGAAATTACATTCTATACTTTTTTTTAATAAAAAATAACATTTTTATAGTTTTTTTTTTAATTTTCTCTTTTTAATTTTCAACTTTATTTTTTTCTTTTTTTTAATCTTTTTTATATATTTTATTATATTCCTTCCATTTTATTTTAAGTGTATTACTCTTATATAAAATTATCATAATTAATGTTCACCATAAAACAAAAATCTATAAAACAGATAACTTTATCGATTAAACTTTGCACTCAGTAACAATAATGTTTTTAAAATTTCAACTTATAACAAATAGAATCTCATATTTTAATTTTTTATATAATAAAATTTTATTTTCACATTTTTTATAGCATGTCAATTTTGAATTTTTATATTTTAAATGTAAAAATCTCAATTAGTGTTAAAATTTTAAATATTTTAATTTATAAATAAACGTACTTTACAATTATGTGCTTAGAATTCCAAATTTTTATTGTGGGCTTTACAATGACTTAAGAGGAAATTTTACCATTTACCCACATTTTAATTCTTTTTTTTTAGTTTTATCATCAGTTTTTTAAGGTTTCATTTGTGTTGAAATTTTTTTTGTTTCCACCATTTTTTTTCCTTTTCTTTTTGGTGAGTGAAGATGAAGAAAACAATGAAGAATAAGTAGAACAATATTTCATGATTCTACAAATGATTGATTTCAATTCCGGCAATTCTATCGTTGGACTATTGCCCGGACAAGATTTAGCTCCATTGGAACTGAACCCGCTCCAACAAAAGCTGAAGAATCAGAACAACAGTGGTATTTCTCTAAGCATTTGGCTACCGTCAAAGAAAGCACTCACAATGCCGTCATTAATTGCCTAATTGAGATTTTATCTTCTGAATTTGTCCTCTCCAAACACTATGGCACCATCTCCCCACCATGAGACTGATCATGCATTGGTGGTGTGTTTCTTGAGGGATTCTTCAATGAGGCCCATGTTCTCCAACACATGAATGCTTTTCTTGGCTTACTAAAGATCACAATCCTATAGTTTTTACTTTTTATAGTAGGGAGGTGGTGAAAAAATTGTGCAATACAAAAGCAATAGACCAAGAATGAAAGAGAGTCTAATTAGATGTATTGCTATTATTAACTAAGTCAAAAAAATAAAGAATAAAAAAAAGGAGGCAAATTCAACTCTATCAATCTATTATGTCCACGCCAATCAAAGCGAGCTAAAACATGTTTTCTTAGTTTTTGTTCAGTTCGTGAGTAATTGAAAAAATATAAAAGAAAATGCTATTGATCAGGAAATCTTGCATTGTATTAATTTATTTAGCCAATCAATAGATAGATGGCTTTAAATGCTAAATTTTCTCAATTTGAATTCGCAAAGTATTTTCAATATATACCGAAAGTATTTCCAAGATATTTTCAATTAAATTCCAATGTATTCCAAAAATATATTTGAGGTATTCTCAAAATATTTTTAATGAATTCCCAAAGTATTCCCAGATATACTTGATGTATTCTCAAAAAATTCTCAAAGTGTTTCAAGGAATTCCTAGAATATTTTCAAAATATGCCAAATAAGGTATAACTAAGGTCTACTGAATATGTACCAAATGTGAACTTTTTGGTATACATTGGGGTGACCTTTTGAGTTTGAGTACTCTTATAATATTTTTTAAGTGCTTTGGTAGTTTTGAAAAGAAAAGCTTTAAGTAGAGGTAACATTATAATATTTTAAGAGCTTTCAGATATTTCGAAAAATTCCAATGATTTAATACGAATAAAAATACTTTTGTCACCTCTTTTGTGTAAAGTTTCTTTGTTTTCAATTGGCTTATGAAAGAAAATTGAAAGACATTAATTGTTATGATTGCAATTAAACTGATACTAAAATCATTTATGCTAACCGCTAGTTATATATAATTATTAAAATCAAAATAAACAAAGATTTATAAAAATTAAATTATAATTTTTATAAATCAAATTAAAATAATAATTTTTAAAAAATAATTAATTTTAAAAATGGTTTATAAAAATTTTTTCATAATGAATAATAATAACTAAAATTGTAATTGTGTTCTAACTTTGTTAATGAATAAACACATTACATTTAAATTTGTAAAGAATTAAGCATGTAAATGGAAGTGGTTTGATGGTTGAAGTGCCAAATCTCCACTTGAGCCAAGAGGACTATAGAATATTCATGAAAGGAATAAAAAATATTAGGGTAAAAATCAAATTTCTAAAAAAAATTATAAGTATCGAAGAATGCGATGCATTACCACCAAGTGGTGCTCAACTGACTTAATTGTTGAACAACAAAGGTCAAATCAGGCCTAGTATGTGTCAAATGCAGCAACATGCCCTTTAGTCTACAATAGGAAGTGATATTTGCCAAAAGAGGAGAATCAAGTAGGACAGTGGACTTTCTAGAAGATGCCATTAGGGTCTTAATTGGTTACAGAAAACATGTTTCATTCAACAACTCCAAAGTGTATTTCCTATAACAGATGCTGATGCCTGTAGAGTTGCTGGCAACTTCAAAGCTAAGAAAGTATTTAGGCTTGTCTAAGTCTTTGATCTTAAAAGTATGATAAAGATAATATTTTATGGCTTGAATTTCATCAATAGCCATTGTCTAGGATGACATCATCTACATAGACCGTAAGGGCAATGAAAGAAGAACCAGTGGCTTTGATGATGAGAGAGCTATCTATTGCAACTTGAGAGAAACCCTTTTAAAGCAATAAGGTATATAATTTCGAGTGCCACTGTCTGCTGGCTTATTTTAAGCGATAGAAAGACTTATTTAGCTTGCAAAATAACATTAGAAATGGAGGTCTGAAAGCCTAAAGGCAACTTCATGTAGACCTCTTCATGCAAATTCCTATGTAGGAAAGCATTATTTATATTAACTTTAAGATGCCAGTTTTTTATGGCTGCCACTACCAAAAGAACTCTGATAGTGGTCATTTTAGCTAATGAAGAAAAAGTATCAACACAATCCACTCCATTTTGTTGTGTAAACGTTTAGCCAATGGTCTTGTTTTAAACCTTTCAATGCTACAATCTGCATTGTATTTGATCCTATATACCCATTTACAACCAATAGGACATTTCCAGCAGGAAAAGAAATAATGTTCTAGGTGTGATTATCTCGTAAAGCTTGTATCCCAGTGTCATGGCTTGTTGCCATTTAAGGTATTTTAATAGCTAGATGATAAAAGGCAGGTTTAAATGGTATAGTAATAAAATGACAATACATTTTATAAGAAGGAGCAAGATTAGCATATGTAAGAACCTTAGAAAGATGATAAGGAGTACTTGACAGCTTAGAAGAAGTAGAAGTGTCAATTGTGGCTTATGCATAGTACTAGCTCATCTGTATTGATAGTCCTAAAGGTAGGAAGGTAGGTAATGTCATCTGCATGATTTCCTTACTGGTGGTGGATAAGAAACAGGTTCATAACGTGATGTAGATATATGAGGAGATAAAGTTTGGTCATTAGTGATACAAGTACTATATATAATGTAAAAAATAGTAATTGGAGAGTGAGGAATATAAGTAGATGATGGTGTAGGATTAGAAGTAAAATTGTAACAGCCTATGCCTAACTGTCTTGTAACAACCTAAAAATGGCTAAATCACGCGGCTAAAATGGTTAACACAAGTTACTACTAATAGTTGGTATGGGCTTATAAACCTCTATTTCTTCTTCATTTCTTTTTGATGTGAGATTCAAAAGCTGACATGTCAAGCTAGTATCTCTCCAAGTTTGATTATATTCGGCCTAGATCTTCTCCTGTATTTTGTCAATGTGGGATTTAGCTAAGGATGTTACAATTCACCCACCCTATATGGGACTTAGCATACTCACTAAGGTTTTCCCCACCTTCGCTCAAGGTTGCATATGGAGTGACTTTGATACCAAATTGTAACAGTTCATACCCAAATGTCCTGTAACAACCCACAAATGGCTAAACCAGGCGACCCAAAATGGTTAACCCAAGTTACTACTATTAGTTGGTGTATAGGCTTATAAACCTATCTTTCTTCATTCTTTTTGATGCGGGATTCGAAAGCTTACATGTCAAGCTAGCACCTCTCCAGGTTTGACTACATTCGGCCCATATCTTCTCCCGTGTTTTACCAATATATAATTCGCCAAGTGATGTTATAACAATATGGTAAATGACTGACAAAGTCATGGAAATCTAATGCATTGGCACTATAAGGAAAAATATTTTCATAAGAAGTAACATTTCTAAAGACATATTTTGTTTGAGTTCAAATCCAGCAACTTGCACTCTTTCATTCCATCTCGATAACTAATAAAAGCATATTTATAGGCTCTAGGTCCAATTTTGATTTGTTATGAGAGAAACTAGAAGCATAAGTTAAGTAGCCAAAGACTCAACGTATATGGCCATAAAGAACTTCATATGGAGTTTTATTATATGGGATAGATGTTTGAGTTTTGCTTATTAGATGAATGGCATAGGACACAAATTCAGGTCATAAAGTATTTGGTAAGTGGCTTTGGAATTTTATGGTCCTTATCATAAATTTCCAATTCACATCAATCATGTTTATGTGATCCATTAAGTAATGACAGAAGCGTACCCGGTAAGTAGAAGCCAATTCCTATTTTCATACGTCAATTGTGAAACCTTTCTTATTACATTTATTCATATTAATGCCCAATTACTCAATACTCAGACTATCGAATATGGGGTTGTGAATAGGAACGCTCTCGGAGCTAGGGCCTCCCTATTCACCTAACCATAACTATCTGCACTGTGACTAAGTCAAGTGCGCTCTTAGAGCTGGAGCCAACTTGACTAAATAATAAAAGATGCTAGCATAAAAGGCTCAAGGGCACTCTCGGAGAGGGGCCATCTTGCCTGAATATAAATGCATGAATAAATCTATAGTACCGTAATTACCCTTAATGACATGTCATCTATCCTATAGTTAGTACTAGTACGAGTAAGGGCATTATAGTCTTTTCCTATTTTTTCTTTATTCGCATAGATCGTATCCCATGAATCATGTAGAATACCATGATATAACATATCAACATGAACAACAAAGCATTTCATCTCGTCAGTTATCATATCCGTAATATATCAATAATTCTTAATTCATATAGAGTCATCCATGTATCATAACATAAGTATTCATGTTCTTCATGTTACATCATAGAATATAAGCCATATATATTTAATTATCATCATGTCCATTATCCTATGCAAGCGTGAAGGCGTGTTACAATTGTGCCTTGGCACACTGTGGCATGTTGCAATGTGCTATGGCATGCAATGGTGCACCGTGGTGTGCCAACATTGCATTTGGCATTTTACGAGCGCAAAATTCTTTTCACGATCGTGAAATAAGCTGCAACATCAACAATATAATTTTTACGTTTTTACATGCTAAACACCAAATCTTTCAATTCACCAGCCATACATACACACATACAGAAATACCATAAAACATTTATACAGTCCAGAACACTATTAAAAACATGCTATAATTTATTTAATGCTTCTTATACCGTTTACATGATAATAACAATTATTTCATGCCTTTAATTTACACAATCAATCTTCAATTCATCAAATCCTTAACAATGGCATATGATAGTAGCATTTCATTTAGAATATTCATGCAACAAAACCATACAACTAGAAAACAAATAAACATAATTATATGTACAGACTTTTAACAATGGAGCCAAAAAACCCTCTCTCTATCATTCTCCCTAGGCTAGGTGGTCATTTCCACCCTTCGTATCATTCTCTAGCACAAACAACATGTTCTAAGGGGTCAAAACTAATCAAAATGGTGCAAACATGTTATGCTTCTAAATGGTATCAAAACTGAAACCCTAATCTATCATAAACCAATGAAAACTCCATCTAAACTTGACTAATATTAAACCAACAATTTAAAATCTTAAGGAGTATGAATACTTATTAATCTGTGAAGGAAATAAGAAAACTAATTGTGGGAAACCAGGCCTCCAATCTATCCAAACTGTACAATAATTCATTCTTGATTAAAACCCCCTAAAACCCTTGTTTAATCCTTGATAACAAACTTTGAGAATGATTTTAGTCATTAACAGGCAAGGGAAATGATGGAGAATGAAGAGGAAAGCTTTTGAGGTGTTTTAGGAGTGCAGAAGACAGCTAGGGTTTGTATATGAGCGGAAAATGATGTAAAACCACATATTTATAATATTCTACCTAGGTCACTTTTCGTGAGTGTAAAAATTGAATAGCTCGCATGCGCAATCCCTGCAATTCTGCCCTATTAAAACTTTCATGAAATGAAGCCAATTTTGATGCTTTTAATTTCCAAAATACCTTTCTTATGCCACATTACTTCTAGCCCTATTTCATGGGCCTTACATGAATGATTATATGGCTGTTATATGAAATTCAGTAAGTATAATATGTATTGGTCATCAACCCATGTTTTGATATTGATTATGAGGTTGGCATTGATAAATGACTTGTAATCCTATAAGTAGAAAAAGTTGCTAATGTGATTGGTATATTGGCATGGAATAGACTTGAATCTATAATTTTGAAATGAAAGAAATGTTTAATTGTGACTGTGGCATGAGTAAGTATTAAGCTATGATTTAATGATGTTATGACATGAATTCCATAGATTTAATATTTGATTTTAGCATGTATTTGGAATTGGATTGTAATAAACATGTTCTTGCATGTTTTAAGGAGTAATGATAGGTTGGGTGGCACTTAGACCACCACATAACCTTTGCTTGTGAATTTAGAAGGCTTAAATGTTGTCGAAAGATGAATTTCAAATTGAAAACCTAGATTCACGGCTTTGAATCCCCTTTCACATCTGTGTATCATGCTTCAAAATGGGAAACACCCGTTCATAACCAAGTTCACCACTAGGTTCATGGCTTGCCTGATCGTGAATAGTATTTACACAATTATGAAACCCATGTGAATGCCTATGAACACTCTATAATATATTGATTTGAATTTTAAATAGTTCTATACTTAATGTCTTGCATGTATACACCTAATATGATGCTTGTTATGTATGAATGGTATGTAAAGAACATAGAATATGACTTATAACATATGTATACAATCATAAGATACATGATAGGTTAGAAAGGGTATGTGACATATATAAGTGCATAAAGAAAGATATGTGTATACATGAAACTAGTTATAAGAAGGTAAAGACATAAAAGTGTTCATGCTATCAAAAAAGATAAGGAAAAGTTAAATAATGCCCATTTACTCGTACTAGGACTAGTTATAAGATATATGACATGCCATTTAGGGTGGTTTACAATACTATAGGATTTTGTTATATGATTTTATTTAAGGGCAAGAAGGCCTATGCTCTTGAAAGTGCCCTTGACCCTCTTGCTAATATTCACATGGTTTACTCAGTCAAGTTGGCCTAAGCTATTGAGAGTCCACTTGACTTGAGGGCTTGAATTGTAACACCTTATACCTATGGATATCACTTATACTTATATCATGTTGTCGTATATTGCATATAATGGAACATAGTCCTATTTATAATGAGGGATAATTTTTTTTTTGAATCATATAACATTATCACTTTGCAACATTTGACAGCTCAGCTAAGCATCACATTTTGATTATAAACCTAGTATATCACATATGTTAACAATTCAGACACTATGTTCAATTATTTCAGTTACAAAGGTTAA
>CATIWF010004505.1:0-13846 GCA_949630135.1 Balakata baccata | reverse complement strand
TAACAATACGAGTAACTTCTCATAAATTATGTTTCACAGATTTGTTAAGAGTTATTTGAACAACATCCGGGCACCTTCTATATTTTATTTTTTACCTAAAAAATGCAGAGGACAATTCGCGTTGAATAAAATTCAAAGGCTTACAGCATAGACTGACCAACCAAAACAGAGTATCGGTTCGTCTCTACAGTATGTTATTCCCATGATCAATGTTATATTACCTCCTTCAACTCATAGGAGTCCAAGATTTTTCAGCTGCTGAACATGCTCGGGTGGAAGAGGTGGAGGAGACCAATCAGATCCTGTCATCTCGCCATCAACATCCTCAACCACGTATTCCTAGTAGAGCACATAAAAAAGAGAACTAAAATCAAATTATTTTATTCAGTAAGTAGAATATCGAACAAGTGCGAATGAGTTGATAAGTAATGCAGCACCTAGCAACAAAAAATTGATAACAGTGAGTGAGAACCAATCAAGAGTTGCAGATAAGCCACTCACTTTTGTTAGCATCCTCTTCGCAAGAATGTGGTAATGCCGCTGCCAAATTCGTTGTCCAACCATTGTAGCAACCAAAACACTATAGAATATGCCAATAACAGTAAATAGTCCGAGTAGAATCAAAGCCATTATGAATAACAATGGAAGTCCGGCTTCACCAGCACCTCCCAAGCAACCACATTCACCAGCTGCACTTGCACAGCTTTCGAAGCAAGTGGTACAGTCAGTCCACATGCAAAGAGTGCCAGGTAAATGGCAGTCTGCACAAACCCTGCCAATAAAAAACAGAAAGAAAAGCATATGGATTTGTTAATCATCAAAATTTTGATTTACTGAATCAGATAACCACAACTTAGTAGGATTGTGAGTTGCCAATAATATTTAAGGGCAAGCATTATTTGTTCTGTATCTAAAATATTTACACATCTTGTGAACAAACTTTAGCATCCAGTACTCACATACAATGAGCTCCCATCCCATGCCAAACTGTGAGGAAAAGTATTGACACTGAATAATCCAGCAGAAGATAAAACACATATGAAACTGAAAGCCTATTGTTGCACAAATGTTGATCCGTGATGATCATTGTCCTTTCATCACACAATACAACACAGGGACAAGGGTGAAAGGAGGTTGAATCAATTTAGGCAGAGCAGAGAAGTGGAGTATATTAATAAATGTTAAGCAAGAAATTAGAACATGAATATATTAGATAATTGTAAAGGCATATACAAGTTTTCTTTATAACCTCCATGATTTACACTGAATACATAGGACAAAAAATAGGCAAACAAAACATAAATAAAACCTCAAGGTATATTTAATCTAAGAATTCTATCTATTACATAGATAGAATTCTATATTTTCTATATCTAAATAATAGCTACATAATAGATAGAACATATAAAAGGATATGGAAGAGCTTTTAAAATATAAAAAGTAGACCTATACCCAGGCTGACAGCAACAGAGACATAATTCTCGACATGGCTGTGCCAAATCATTGCGAACTCTTCTATCATAACATGTAATGAAGCACCCAGATAGCCCCAGCAAAGCAAAAAACAACAAGGCTCCTGTACAGCAACTCAATTATGTAAAGATGACATCCACTTCCTTCGACAAAAATAATTCAGAAATGACAGAAAATAAAAGTACTCAAAACTGAAAAAACTAACACTTTTTTTCTTAGTATGCAATACAAATACTTAATGAGAAAAGAACTAATTTGAAATTTTACCAATTTGTTACGTATGCTAAATATGATAGTTCACCTGTTCAATTTCCAAAACAATGACAGCAAACAAGATCCGAACCACTAGTCACAAAAAATCCTAAAACGACACTCTGCTATGAGGGCAGAATCAACACAGATATATATCCAAAATAGTCAACCACAGAAATCAACTCAAGGTGAAACAAAATCGAATAGCATAACTAGTACAGTGACACTGTAATCTTTCTTTTAGGTGAATCAAAAGGCAATCATACTCTTTGGTGATAGTTATGGGTAGTTGAGAAAATTGCATGCCCATAAAATTAGTACAGTGTGATAAAATGTTAAGATGGATGTATGTAAATATAAGAAAGCACCAAACAAGAAATAAGTGCAAATTGTAGACAGGCAGAGTGTTATGGTTCTAAGGTCAAGTCATATTAATCTATTTAGGCAAGTATTTTATTTCTAGTCAAATTCCAAAGTTATTGGTTATTTGATGTAAATTTTCTAGAATTATTAGGTCAATTATGAGAAAGCCTAAAACATTGCTTTCCTATCCTAGTAATAACACTAGTCCTATTTAAGGGACCATTGGAATAATAGAACCCAACCCTAAGCCATATTTCATTTGAAAGTTATAGAGATCTGGAGCTCTCTTTTAACAAGGTCCAAAGGTGTCAAGCTCCCTTTGATGGGCTTGAGAGTCAGAGATTATCAAAATAGGTCCATCAAGTAATTAGAAAAAGAAGTAAGGGTGGCTGTTTGACTTGGATTTTCCAGTCAATCGCCTAGCGACACTATCTGAAGGTCTTAACACAGAGTTGTCACCAATCTAAAGAACTACTGCATTATAAGTTGAGGCATGGTTGTCTGAAATGGTTTAGCAATTTCTGACACTGATATATTTGTGCACCTCTAAAGAAATAATTCAACCAAAACTGAAAAAGTGAAGGATGCAAATGTGGAAAGAAGGGGTCATAAATGATATTTGTATCATAGCAACTCAAGGAATTTTGGTCAGTAAAACAAAATATAATAACAGATATAATTGGCCACACTAAAGTGTAGGCAAAATTGACTTGAAGTTTACCATGAAAAGTTGCACCTCTATGTGATATTAAACTACATTTTGGTGCACCCTTAACATGTCAACAGCAGGATCATGAAAAGACCATAAGGGTGAGCTCTTATACTAAAACCTGAAAAAAAGGACTATGATGATCACTGTCGGTTACTAGAGGCATGCATTGAGAAGCATTATGATAATTGTTAGTTAAGATTCTTAAGATTTACCACATATGTAGTAGAAACTAAGCTCACTATCAAAGCCCCATGCATGGCAAAGCCAGGACAGCTGATAACTATCGATTAGATACACCAAATACGCAAGTGAAGCAATTACCTGCAGACAATGAGCATAAAGACATAATAATGAGATTTCCGGACAGAGGAAGAAAAACAGGAAAAAAAAAAACATAGCCAAAAACTAAAATAGAAAAGCAAAGGAAGGGAAGGGAAGGAAACAAAGACCTACAAGCTGCACAGCTAGAAATATAAATGCAATATCTCTAGTCACAAAGAATCGAAATTTCAAAGTTCGCCATTTCCTATCAGCAGCAACATGAACTCTTAAATGGTAAGGGGCCTTGCAGGTGGTGCAATGTGCAAATGCAAATCCTTCCTGCATGAATAAGAAAGGATTATCAGTAATAATGAGAAAGAAATGCAAGCAATCAGGGCTAAGTAAATAGAACCTTACAACAAAGTAAAAGGAACCCCTAAACCCTCAATAGCACCATGCGACAAAGTAAAAAGCATGAATGTCAAATTATCCTGTCAAGTCAGCTAAAACCAGCACCTTATTCAGAAACTACCAACTTCCATTTATTTTGTTTTTAACAACTGCTGCTGATCTAAGGAAACTAAAAATGCAAAATACAGAAAACAATTGCTACAAATAGGGATGAGCCAAGTCTGAAATCATACACACAATGACACATGCAAATCTGCTGCATGAAAAGGAAGGGTATATCTGAGTATGAATATGAGATATACTTTCAAGTTCAGATGATCAGAACTCACACACTAGGCACGAACACAAAATATATTAACCAAAAAAAAAAGTAAATGGATTAAAGGTTAAAGTCCATAAACGCATAAATTGTCCAATTTCAATTAAAGTTCCTCTGAAGCAAATACATGCCTCTTGGAATATTAACAAAGAAGATGGTCTGAAAAGGAAAGTGGTTAATAGTTTTGCAACAGACCCAAAATAATTGCTCAGGACATCTTCAACTTTCATCAGCACCATTTGATTTTTCATTGGCCACCCAATTGGACTTTTTAATTGGATCAGAAGTAGACTCCCACTACAAAATGCAGTTAGCAACATTGAATGATGCAAAACATGGTATCATTGGTATGTCATTATCACTAACCTATACAAGAAATGTAATAGAATTTAAGAATCATGACAAGATAGCAGTCATACCTTCACAGCTCGCCAATGGTCCAAACATTCCCGATGTACGTACTTCGATGTTCCTTTGCATTTGCATGGTGCAATAAAATCCCTACCTAATGGAGGAGAAGGCATGAAATAAATGTGATCAGCTTGAGGTGTTCAACTGAACTCCAAACTCCAAAGCCTATTAATAAACCATTTAAACAAATTACTAAACAAAAGCTACAAAAAGCATAGGCAATCGAAAGATAAAACCAACAAGGAAATAAAAAACATTGAAGCCCTGACGCTGATCAATAAAATTCATAATAAAAAATCGTCGGTCAGCACTTCCAAACTAGAAGAGAGTACCAAAGTAAACTAATTTTTAACATTTGAAGAGAAAAAGAATCAACATAACCGCATAATTGAAGAATGCAAGGTTGTCCTGATATCCAACAATGGCAAAGCTTCAAACTTCAAGAGACATCATTTCTCAATAATTTCAAGCTTTAACTAATGTGAGTTTCAGGTACCGTAAAAGGAAGCCATGAACTTTCTTAAAATTGTGATACAATAGATAATAAAAATAGAATCTTTAAGGAGAGGAGAAAAATACCGTCAGTTTCGAGGCAAATTCGACACTGAATTTGATCACCAGGGCCAGCTTCGAGATCGATCTCGCTAGGGTCAGTGATCGGCGAGGGAGGGATGAGAGGACAAGAGCCATACTCTACCATTGAAATTTCACCAACGGAAAGAGAAAGAGAGAAAGAAGAAACAAATTAAAATTATTTACAAAATTATATTAGAATTCATACTTCTTGAATTATGATGAACTCTCTCTCTCTCGCTCTCCCTCTCCCTCTCGCTGAAGGTCTACTGCGCTCCGAGAATTGTCAACTTGTTCACGATTGGAACCGTGGAAGAAATGAAAATGTCAAAATCTCAATGGTTGAAATTTACGTGGATTTCCTTAAAAGTCCATGTCTTGTTTCTTTTATTACTCTTATATCCTTCAACTTTTTCACCACCAACAGCATCACTCAGCCTAGTGCCTAGTGACGGCTGTGTGTTATCCTCCGATAGGGATAACCAAACTTCGTTGCAGAACACTCCCTTTCTTTTCTCCATCTAATCTGACGGTCTATAATGGAGAAAATCCAAAGCACCAGTTTCCTCACCTCCCACAGTTCCGATTCTGGTTCTCAGTCTGATTCCTACTTAATTGATGTAGCAACCCTCCTCGAACCCTACACCAGACGCCAGCTCATCGAACTCATCTCCATCGCCACTGTCCTCAACCCCTTTCTTTACGCTATCATTAATGACCATGCAGATTCTGACGCTTCCCACTGCAGAGTCTTCGTCCATGGCTTCTCCTGGGACACTTCAAGTGAAGAATTCGTCTCCCCGTTCCAACCTTTTAGAAAAATTGAGGACTGCAACGTTGTAACAGACAAAGTCACTGGCAAAGCTAAAGGTTACGGCTTTATTTTGTTCAAGAAGAGAGCGGTTAATGCATTAAAAATCCTAAGAAGAAGATTAATAATCGGACTGCCAGTTGCCAATTGGATCCAGTCGGAGCTCCGATTAATTTGGCTAAAGATCAGGAAGTGAAAGATACGAAGATATACGTGATCAATGTGCAAGCTAATGCTGATAAATAAAAGTTTAAAGATTTATTTGCCATATTTGGAGAAATTGAGTTTGGGCCAATGTGTTTTTATAAGGAAACTGGAAGAACAAAAGGGCATGCATTGTTCGTTTGTAAGACCGAGGAGGGAGCTACAGGAACCGCACAAAGTGTTTGAGGGTCAGCAAAATGTTCTATAGCCACCGATTGGAAGAGCAAGACAAATCAGGAGCATATACAGCAAAGCAGCAAGTGAAGCAACCATCGCAGGCTCAGATGTTGGCAGCTGTAGCAGCAGCTCAGAATCTGGCATTGTTTGGGACTTTGGGTAGTACCCTGGGCTTTATATTGAGTAACCCGGGTACTGCTCGGGCTCCTGCTGGGATAATTAATCCAATAATGGCGGGTGCAATGAGCCAGGGTCTGGCAAGTGTCACCAGCGAGTCAAGTGGGAAGGTTTGGAGTTGCAACTCTGTCTGTTCTTGGGAAGTTGAGACTTATGGCAGGACGAGGTTCGCGTCATCTTTATGCAGAAATTTTTTTAGATAAACTCCATTTGTATCTAATATATACCACGTTTATCCAAATACACGTAGTGCACAGGCAACCATTGGGAGGCGTCAGTGGCCTGCTGGATTTTTTGCTGGATATCCATCATATACGTGGTATGGTTTATTGAAGCTAGATTTACATAATTTTTATGTCCTTTAATTCTCTGACCTCATCGGGTGTTATTTGCTTTTGTAGTTTTTAAACATGTCAACTTTGGTCTTCATCCTGTGGAGTTGACGATAAATTGATATTTATAGCTAAAAATTATAGTAACCTTTCAATTAAATTCATTATGTAAAAAGACTGACTTTGAAGTGCATGCTTCAGTTAATTATGTTCTGCTCAGAGAATGACAGTGACAAATTTTTCTTTCCTTACTTAAACCTGCCTATTACAAAACATCCAACCGGTTGTAGTTACCTTAGTCCACTATCGTTTTTACATAAATCCTTCAATGTTATATTCAAGTTTGTTTCTTGATGTCTTACTGTGTTGATTTCATCACATAGCCAGACTTCATGAAAACTGAAGGCCTGCATCTTTTGATACTCAATTCTATTAGTCTTGCTGTAATGGTTATCAATGGTATTTTTCGAGATAGGAACTAGGGAAAACAACAATCACCAGTACAAAGGCTGTAAGTTTGTATTGAGTAGATAATCTGTGCCAGGATTGTGAAATTTATAATAAGCTTAGTCTGAAAGTGAGATGAGATTGCCAACCTCCAAGTATTATTATTCGAGAAAATTGAGGCTTGCAAAATAGCAAGGTGAACATGAGTTGTTCTAAAAGCATGCTTGAAATTTTGGCATAGGGCCTTAGGGACTTTTAACATGTGAGCAGACAAAAATCTTAAAGACACGTCAATTTGAAACTTCCATTCCCTTACTGGGGGTTTCAGTTCCTGCAGGTTATATGTGTACTTTCTTTTTCTTGATTCAAACTTATCCTGTATATGTGTTTATACTTGAAATCACACTCATGCATGTTATACTTTCTTTTTCTTAATTCTTCTTGTTTGTACAAATTTTTTTCTTTTCTACTGTAACTAACAACCAAGCATCCTCTTTTCTACCATCATTTCACTTCAATATTTGCCAAGAAAACAATTTTCCCAAAATGTTTTTCTCCTACAATTGGTTTCCATAACCAAAAGTTTCCTTGTTTGACTGTTTTTTTCATGTAAATCTTTCTTATTCTATTCATTATAAGATTTTCATCTTAATGGCTGCTTCTGATTCCAAAAGCAAAGATCAGTGCAGTTAGATGACTTGATGATTATTGGTTGTAGCCACATGATCTGAGTAACAAAAGGTTTGCTTATTGGATTTTTGTCCCTTTTTTCTTTCTTCTCCATTTTATTTTTTCATAACATTTTTTACTTGTATATAGTATAGCTAATAACTAGAAATGACTATTTGAAGGAATGGTTCATTTGAGCGTAATCCAATCTGGAACTATCCTTGATGACTATGATCATTGACAAGTTTTAGCTATAAATAGCTAGCTTCCTGCTTCATAAACAGGAAAATAGTTTTATTTTCTTCATGATTCTTTTATACATTCATTACTTTTTCCTTTGAATTGATCAGTTTATTTTCTTTATACTTCGTTTTTTCCAAATTATTAAGTCATTTACTTTCCTCATTTTTCAGAACTTTTATCTTTCTTTTTTGGTTCTTATTTTCTTGGAAAATTTTGAGAACTACTTTTCCTCCTCCTCCCTATATTTCTACACTCCCTATATATATATATATATATATATTCTCAAAGTTAAAAGATATTGTTTTTTGTTTTTCTATTGGAAACGTGGTTGATAAATGGACTAATTGCACAAATGATATTAATTCTTACGACTTTATTACAAATTGATACCAAACTTTTTAATTGTTATAAATTGATACGAATATTTTCACTTTGTTACAAATTAGTACCCCAACATTTTAATAATGTTACAATTTGATATTAAAATCAAAATTCTAATAAAAAAGCTGACGTGTCATATTGACCACTGACGTGACATACCAATATGTTGACACATCATCTTATTGACTAGATTTTTGATTTGGTATCAAATTATAACATTTTTGAAATATTTAGTACCAATTTATAACAATTAAAAAATTTGATACCAAACTGTAACAAAGTGAAAATGTTTGATACCATTTACACAATTATCCCTCGATAAATTTTAGATAACTTTAAAAGCTTAAAAAATCTAATTTATTAGAAACTTTAATCACACATACTTATGACTTAATATAAATGAAAATTAAATACATAATTGAATAAAAAATAAATATATGTCACTTTAATATTGTACTTATTTACTTCTAATTAATTATTTTATTAAGGGAGAACCATATATTAAAAATAAACTTAAGTCTTACCCAGCTCTTTAAAAATATTCGCTTTCGTTATTTAGCCCTCTGCAGCGATTTTTTGTCTACGTAACCACTTGAATTCCTTTTTTTGGTCCATTTTGCCTCTTGTTCAATTTCATAAAATATGTATAAAGCCTCCTGATGCCGACATGGTAAGGAAAGATATTTAATTTAGCACATAGTATTATGTCAGCTGTCATATCAGTAAAAAAAAAATCATATGTTCGGTTTTACAAATTGGAAAAATGGTAAAATAAACAAAAAAAAAAAAAGAGTTTAGATGGCAAAAATCACTACAAATAGCTAAATAGCAAAAATAAACATACTATGACTTAAGCATTATGAAGAATCAAAATCTATGAAGAAGTTTATAAATATAATATACGAAGAAGTTTCAACATCTTGGAGGTGCCGTGACCCCCTACGCACTCACTGTGCTCCACCCCTATTAAGAAGGGCAATGTTCCTGTATTGGAACTGTTTGAAACCTTTTGGAAACTCTTGGAAATGCTTTCTTGCTTGTGCTCCTTAGAAAATATAAAGTCTCAATTATGTAAATTGTCAGTTCTAAATGAAAATAAGGTAATCTCTATGTTTATGATTCAGGTTTTAAATTAATTTATTTTGTACAAAGTATATTTTTCATTTAATTAATTTATCTTAATGCATAAATCAATCTATTGGCAAAGATGCAGTGGTATTGTGTTTCACTTCACCCATCTTGTTTCATCTCCTATTCATTTCACCATAACACTTAAGTAGATCAATTTATCAAACATATACCTATCATAAGTGAAATAAATGTTATTTGTTAGAAAGTGATTACTACCCAAACACAGTGTCGTTTTGGTGCAAACCCTTCAACACCCTCCACAGAAAGTACTCCTGTAATCACATTTACTTTTGCTAAGATCATAATCATCACATATGCCCCAATTAATTGCCGCAGCTCACAGTTCTAACATACTCTAATCATGCAAGGAAAATAACATAAATTGTGCACATAATAGCATTATCCTAAATAGGCCTCCTCATTATCTACGTAAATCCATAAAGTTAGATAAACAAGTCACCAGAAAAACAGTATAGCTAAGGAGGCTCTCTACCATTTTCCTACTTTACTTCTTTCTCTTCTTTGGGGGCTGCAGGGCTTCCTCATCTTCATCTTCCTCCTCCTCTTCGTTCTCTCCCTCATCAACCTCTTCTTCCTCATCTTCGTCCCCACCATCATCGTCGTCATCGTCGTCGTCGTCGTCGTCATCTTGATCTTCACCATCATCTTCATCATCATCATCTTCTTCCTCTTCTCCGTTCTCCTCTGCTCCACCAGCTCCACCACCAGGACCCTTCTTTGAGTTGCTCTTATTATTGTTGGGATTGTTGCCAAGGTCTTCTCCATCTTCAGACGACAATTCTTCTTCACCTTCTCCAAATCCACCATCCCCTTCATCGTCATCATCCCCATCATCTTCATTGCCTTCATCTGCATCAACTGGCTTGACCTGGCTGCCTATATAATCTCCTTTCATTTTGGGTTTGTTAATCAGCAGCAACCCAATAGAATCCTGGAACAAATTTTATAAATATGTTCCGCAACAAGCAAAAGCGTTAAACAATGCCAAAAGAACAAACCATTGATGGAAACAAGATTAGCATCTTGTAATGCAAATTGTTCAATCAGTAGAAATTCCGAAATAAATAACACAAAAGTAGGTAAGGCCTATCCCGAAGATAGCATGTAAATTACATTTCAGGGTCATGTAGAATACAAAATAGCTTAACTTCTCAAGCTCAGTAAAAAATGCATTCAAGATAATCCATCTCAAATATCACAGGGAACACATCAATTCGAGTTGGCATGTTGATGACACCCACAAGGAAAACACTTTACTTGGACCAGGTCCGTGAAGAAATTCATGGACTAATATCAGCAACATGCCTTACCTAAGACTAGAAACGACTCCGAATAGCAACCATTTACACAGATTGAACATAGTATTATTAACTCCACCTGACTTATGCAACTGCAAGTGAATGATGTGTCGTATTGTCTAGATTACAAGTGGGGGAAATTTTTTAGAAGATAGCAGTCCAAAAAGGCTTTGTTTGGATTATAAGTGGGGGAAAATAATTCTCTCATCATTTCATGGGGCTTAGTGTTTTTTTTTTTTTTAAGAAAAAGGAGGGCCTGGGTAAAAACTAAAAGCCTATAACTAAAGATACTTTATTCCCTTCTCTTTTTCAAAAATAAATGAATAAATAAAGAGTGACATGGCCTATGTGCCACAGGAATATGCTGCCACCACGATAGGAAGAGGGATATATCATTCTGTTTACAGAAAAAAGAAATGCTCCAACCATGTTGGGCCACAGAGCATATTTCTATCACTCAACTTTCTCTTAAGGCATCTTTCTTATCCCGACCTTTTTCATTGATCTTACATAGATTTTAGATTTTAAGTCAAATTAAACTGATCATCCTAGTAATGCCCTTTAACTAAAACAAAAATACATCAGCAAATCACAAAAAGGTGGTCACTAAAACAATTCAACTAGAGGAGCAAATCTTGCACTTAGTAACAACAATACTTTTACGTGTAAGTTTGTAACAAAAAAAAAAAATCCTAAATATTAATTCTTGTAACACTAAAAGTCTTCAAATTTATAAATTTTCCAATTATAAAAATTTAGAGAAATGCTAAGGTTATTTTTTCTTTTTCAAGCACGAGTACACTCACTTCCTAATTGACCGGTAAAAAAAATCTAAAAGTAAGAAGAGAGAAAAATAATTATTAAAAATTTATCTCTTCACCAACTAATGAGAGATGAATATTGGAAAATATTTGAATAAGGGGAGTATACTAAACATTTCACAAAAATTAATAGAGTATTACTCGTAAAAGTCAAACTAAATTCCTAAAATACAAAAGAATCAAAATACTTATAGAAGAGGACAAATCTGCCAAGAATAGGCACAACCTAAAAAATAATAGTAGGAAATTGAAATTTTCCAAAGCTATTTTCCTTTCAAAGAAAATTTCAAAGGACCAAAATGCAAAAAGAAAACCCACCCAAATTAGATAAATTATAATAATAATTTAAATCTTTCACGTGTCCAGTGGCAGAAGTGTAGAATATAAAACATCGACAAAAGAATATTCCAGCATAACTTCGTGATTAACCATGTTTCTGAATTTTCTCCTATAATTGCACACGTCGACAAAAGATAATATTTTTTATATTATATTTCCACCGGCCACACGTTTCCATCCCCGGACTCAACTTGATAATAAGCCCATGGTTAAATATAGTTTGGAATCCGGCGTGGTCTTAACTCCAATCAACTAACTGCGCAAATTAGCCCTACCTAAAAGGACGATGACACAAGAGAGACAAATGCGGGCGCACGTTAACGCCTTCCTAAAGGCGCAAACCCCATTTTATATATAACAATCTTACCAAAAACTAAAAAATAAAAATAAATCATAAAGTCAGAAAGCAACACCTAAAAAGTCTAACGGCGCACGTTATAATGGAGAGAATCGACAGTCTCTGCGCACGTTACAAGCGATATGATCAATACTACGTCTGCGCAAGTTAGCATACATATCTAGAAAAACTCAGATGAAGCAACGACGAACAAGAAATCGCACTGATTGGCGCATGTTAAAAACTGAATACGGAAGGGGCATTTTAGACTACTGACCGAGATTAAAATCAAAACAATTGAAAATATTGGACTACCAAACGAACGTTTCACTTACCAGAGCTAAAAGCTGAGCTTTGACCACAGTCGAAACCAAAAGGCTTACTGCTGCTTCGACTGCGCACGTTAGCGCCATGTCACTTAGCACAACTGTCGTGCGGTACTCCGCCTCCATTTGCTTGCGTGAAAAATCAAAGGAAAACAAAATAATAAAAACCTGCACAAACAGAATAGCGAACAGACGACCGTTAGATCAACTCAAACACCTAAAACAGCCGTTAGATCTCAACGAGCTAAAGACCCCAAAAAATCTAAAATATTTTTTTACAAAGTAAGAATTTTTTTATCGTTTTATTCTTTATATTTTTAGTTGATTTTTTATTATTTTATTTTCTATAATTTTTAGAAAATTTCTATATATTTTATTAAATGTATTATTGAATCAATGAAATTATTTTCTGTCAAAAAATAAATAAATAAAATCTTTTTTTGGAAAAAAATAATTAACAGAGAAAATTTGTTATTTTAAGAGCATAAAGACAAGAAAGCACTTTCGATGAGGAGAATACTCGCCAATGTTCAAAAAAAGAAGAAGAGAATACTCGCCGGTAACGAGCTTTAGCAGCAAAACAAAAAATACTATTCAGAATTCAACAAAAATTTGAACCAAAACAAGTAAAGCGACGAGCAAAACCCTAACAGAAACCCTAAAAAAGTGCAAAAATGTCAAATTCATATACGAAATATGTTCCTTTACCAGATTATCTAGTTTTCAAACTGAAAACGAAAATTTTCAAAGAGAAAACATCAATATTTTGATTAAAAGCGAAAATTGGAGGAATTGAATCAAAAGGAGCTAAGTTTCACCTGAAACAGACTTGATATTCACAAGCTGAGTTGCGTAGCCAGTGAAAAATACAAAAAGAGGCTCGAATTGAAGCAAACTGAGCAGAAAAACAAACAATACGAAGCAAAAGAAAGCGAATCAAGGACAAAAACCTGACCGGAAATCAAGATCTGAGCAAAGAGAGAGCAGATCTGGAGGTTGCAGGCTCTAAAATTTGAAGAAACGAACGAGAGAAGCTCCGTTAATTCTGGACCGTTGGATCGTGATCGTAGAGACACAGAGATAGCAAGATATAGAAAAAATATGAAAGAGAGAACCGAGAGAGAGAACTGGTGTGGGTGACAGACTGACTGCCCGTAATTTCTCAGTCAGGTTTACGGGCAGCTCGGGCAGTGTCTCTCTCTTCTGAATATAAAAAGATTATGGGCTTAAACTGCCCGGACGATCTTAGTAAAACGACAAGTATAGGTTTTTTTTCGATTATAAATAACTTTTAATAATTATAAATTTTTTTAATTAATTAAAGGCTCATCTGCCTCTCGCTTTCGGTTTAAGTTTT